>CM039486.1:18173181-18225961 GCA_022433065.1 Begonia loranthoides | reverse complement strand
AGATCTGTTCTTCGCGTCTGTTCTTCACGTCGTCGCCCTCCCCCCAGATCTGTTCTTCGCGTCGCCTCCCCCCAGATCTGTTCTTCGTCGTCGCCTCCCCCCAGATCTGTTCTTCCTCGTCGCTGCTGGGGAGATGAAGACGCACAGAAACAGGGAGTTTTTGTTGCAGAAGATGAACTTGCGAGCAGCGGATGTGATGTGTGTGCCTAATTACAGATTTCCTAGAAAATAGGTTCTCGAAACCGAGAACCGTTGGGTTTGGACCCTGGACCGACCTCGGGTTCGGGTTCGGCTCCAGACTCTAACGGTTCCGGGTTCGGTACCGGCTATCGAAACCGAGAACCGACTACTCGGTTCCGGACGGCCCAGAACCGGACCCGAAACCCGAAATGCCCACCCCTAGCAGCACCCTCCCCCACTTCAGTAAAACAAACCAGCGGGAATACATGGAGGAGGAAGAAGAGACTAAATAGGGGAGAAGCTTACCTAAGGAGACACATGGGAGACATGGCGTGGTATTCTCGTAGCTACCCAGTAGCTACCAGGACTTTCATGCACTAAAACATCGAATTTTCGTTGATTTTCTGATTTTTAAATTCTGATTTTCTGCAGATCTGCTTTAAATCGGACGATTGCAGACGCCATACAGTCATCCGCCTCGTCCGCAAGTCCACGATTACACTACAAAATGGCGTCCTAAACACACTTCCACCTCGTCCGCATGATGTCGTCCGCGTAACCAAATTTGGACAGATTCAAACCGGACGCTAAGGTGAGTCATCCGCAACGTCCGCGAGCATCGTCCGCGAAATCGTAATAAGGCAGATTCATATCGGACGCTAATTTCTGCGTCCTCTTCGTCCGCACCTCCCCAGCCATCGGACGCTAATTTCTACATCCTCATCGTCCGCATGCATTGACCGCGACACACCAGTTTAAGACAGATTCAAATCCGACACTAAGGTGAGTCGTCCGCAGCGTCCGCGCTTCTCCAGCTAGCGTCCGCACTTCGTCAACAGGAAGTAAAGGACAAAAATTGGATTTTTCCTCTTGAAAATTTCCTCCTTTACTACATATTTCCTTCTACATATCGCCCAACTAAACGCCTACCAGGTTATACGTCGCAATATAACGCCCACAGAATGATGTAATATACAAATATCATTTTCATTCCATTTTCAAAGAAATTACATCCCTTAAATCAAAAAGTTAGGATCGGGTTCCTACAGCCTACCCCCCTTACAAAACTTTTGTCCCCAAAATTTAACTATTGAACAACTCGGGATACTTAGCTCGCATATTATCCTCTTTCTCCCACGTGGCTTCCTCATGGCTATGATTTTGCCACAGAACTTTGACCAATGGAATCTGCTTGCGCCGCAGCTCCTTCACTCTTGAATCTAGGATCTGGACTAGTCTCTCATTGTAACTTAAATTGGGCTGAACGACAACATTATTAATATCATTATCAGGAGGGGCTAATAATGCTGCATTGCCAAGGCACTTATTGAGCATAGACACATGAAAGACGTTATGTAGACCTGCCATAAAAGCTGGTAGTTGCAGGCGGTACGCAACTGGCCCTATCCGTTCACTGATCAAATATGGTCTCACATAACGTGGATTGAGCTTTCCCCTCTTACCGAACTGAACAATACCCTTGAAAGGAGATACCCTAAGAAACACTAGATCTCCTTCATTGAACTCCAAATCCCATCATCGATTATCGGCATAACACTTCTGACGACTCTGGGCTGCTAACATCCTTTACTTAATTATGGCCACCTTTCCAACCGTTGCTTGCACAATTTCAGGACCCAGGCTTCACCAACCTCATCCCAATACAAAGGGGATCGACACTTCCTTCCGTATAGAGCTTCGTAGGGTGCCATTCCAATAGTGGCCTGGAAACTATTATTGTACACAAACTCTAACAACGGTAAGAACTTCTTCCACTTAACATGAAATTCAAGAATGCAAGCACGCAACATATCCTCGAGCGTTTGAATTGTCCTCTCACTTTGATCGTCAGTCTGAGGGTGAAAGGTCGTACTGAACTTCAATTCTGTGCCCATAGCTCTATTTAAACTCTTCCAAAAAGCTGAAGTAAAACACTGGTCATGGTCCGATATGATCAAAACAAGAACACCGTGAAGCCTGACGATTTCCTTAATGTAAAATTCGGCTAATTGGCTCAGCGTGTCAGTCATGGATATTGGCAGAAAATGCGACACCTTTGTTAATCGATCCACAATTACCCAAATTGCATCATACCCTTTACTCGTCCTAGGCAAACAAGTGACAAAGTCCATAGTAACATGCTCCCACTTCCACTGAGGAATTGGCAAAGGCTGGAGCTTTCCACCAGGCCATTGGTGCTCGGCTTTGACACATTGACAAATGTGACATTTCGACACAAATTCTACAATTTCATACTTCATATTTGGCCAATAATAATGAGTCTTCAAATCTCGATACATCTTACTGCTTCCTGGATGTGCCGAGAAATTGGAAGTATGGGTCTCAGTTAAAATCTTCATTCGAATTGTCGCATCATCAGTAACATACCATCGGTTCTTAAACTTAATCGTGCCCTCAATAGATGTAGAGAAGTGCTGATACTTCAGAAGGGTCGGATTCAACCTAAAATCCTTACATACCTCATCGTCTTGCTGGGCTTCTTCAATTTGCTTGAGAATAGACAGTCTCAAAGTTAGCTTGGCTAGTGCTACATCTAGAGGTGCTGGAACCAATTGTACATCAAGCTCCTGAAAATCCTGATGAAGTTTCACGGACATTTTTCTGCATACAATGCTCATAACCGAAACCTTGCGACTAAGTGCATCAGCAACCACATTTGGTTTTCCTGGATGGTATTTAATGTCGCAATCGTAGTCCTTGATGAACTCCAGCCACCATCTTTGACGCATATTCAATTCCTTCTGAGTAAAGATGTACTTAAGACTTTTGTGGTCCGAATAAATTTCACAACGCTGACCATAAAGATAATGTCTCCATATCTTGAGAGTGAAGACCACAGCTGCAATCTCCAGATCATGGGTAGGATAGTTCTTCTAGTGTACCTTTAGCTGTCGAGAGGCATAGGCAGTAACCTTTCCATGTTGCATAAGGACTCCACCTAAACCCATTTTCGATGCGTCACAGAATATACAAAAGTCTCCATCCTCGGAGGGCAAGGTCAAAATTGGAGCTGTAGTCAATTTGCACTTCAACTCTTGGAAACTATTTTCACATTCGCTAGACCACCAGAATCGGGTATTCTTCTTCGTCAGACTAGTGAGTGGTAAAGCGATCTTTGAAAACACTTCAATAAAACGCCTGTAATAACCGGCCAATCCAAGAAAACTTCTTATTTCACTCACATTTTTCGGCGATGCCCACTCGATTACTGCTTGTATCTTTGCTGGGTCAACCGATATGCCATAAGCAGTAATAACATGACCAAGAAAACCCACCTTGCTTAGCCAAAACTCGCATTTCGAAAACTTTGCATACAACTGATGTTGCAGTAGAATAGTCAAGACTATTCATAGATGCTTACGATGTTCCTCCTCCGACCGAGAATAGATTAGGATGTCATTAATAAAAATAATAACGAATTTGTCTAGATAATCTCAAAAAACATGGTTCATTAAATCCATGAAGGCTGCCGGTGCGTTGGTAAGTCCAAAAGACATAACCAAAAATTCATAATGCCCATAACATGTGCGGAATGCCATCTTAGGTATATGATCTGGCTTAACCTTCAACTAATAGTACCCTAATCATAGATCAATTTTGGAAAATACTTTAGCACCAGCCAGCTGACCAAACAGATCGTCGATCCTGGGTAGCAGATATTTATTCTTAATTGTCACCTTATTTAACTCCCGATAGTCGACAAACATCCTTAGAGTTCTGTCTTTCTTTTTTACGAACAGCACAGGAGCACCCCAAGGGGAAAAACTGGGATGACCCTTAGCAATTAATTCTTCTAGTTGCTCCTTTAATTCACGTAGGTCTGTAGGTGCCATTCGATACGGATGTTTGGAAATGGGGTCCGTACCAGGCTGCACATTAATTTCGAACTCGATCTCACGATCTGGGGGTAAACCGGGAAGATCGTCAAGGAAGACGTTCAGTAATTCTCGTACCACAGTCACATCCGCAACTTTAGTGTCAACTATGTTAAGTAAGAATCCTTCGCACCCCCTTTTTAGTAATTTATCTGCTTTAAGTGCCGAAATAATAGCGAACTTCCCCTTTTCTTTAATTCCTCGGAAAATATGTTGGTTGCCAGTCGAGGGGTAAAAACAAACTTCTCTCTTCTTACAGTCAATGATGGCCAGATAGCCAATCCATACCTATAATAATATCGTAGGCTTTTAGATCCATGATGATTAAATCGACCCGAACAATACAGCCATTAATATCTAATGAGCAATCCTTGAGTACTCCATTCGAAATCATCCGATCACCAAAGGGTAGCAGTACTCGATGGGTGAGGTTTGTGCTTTCGGAGAAACAATTCGCCTTCTCACAAAACTAGGTGGAAATGAATGAGTGTGTAGCACCCGAATCGAATAAGACATAAGCCTCACGCCACTTTAGGTATATCATTCCTGCGAGAAGTTTATGAGTTACTTGTTCTAAGGTAAATGCCTACGTTACATCTACATTATCTATGGAGGTTTCTCAAACATAATTACATAGATAATCATCGACACGTAAATAAAGTGTACCTGTTACAACTGTAGGCTGGTCATCCTCGTCGGTTCCATAGAGGGCAAAGACTCGTGGGGCGACGAGTCGAGCTGGGCATTGCTTGGCCCTGTGCCTAGGCTTCCCACATGCATAGCATTTCTCTGAGCCAGCTAAGCATTCGCCCTTATGAATCCTCTGACATTTAGGGCAGGCAGCTGGTTGAGGAGCATTATTCACGGGTAACACCATAGGCTTCTTGTCCGGCCTCTGCTGTGGATCAGCTCCCGCTGGGCACTTAACCCCTTGAGTCGGGGAAGGACCACTCCACGACTGTGGCCCTGCACTAGATGGGCCTGCACTGGGCTTCCAAGTTCTTTGATTTGGATTAACTTCTCTGGATTTTGCCGGAGGAAACTTCACTCCCTCAATAGCAAGAGCTCTCGATACCATCTTAGGGTAGGTAACACCTTCAGTGCTAGCCCCGATAACTGATTCCTGAATTTCTCTTCTCAAACCGCGTACAAAGTGTCTAACTTTGCGCTCTTCAACTGCCACCAAATGGGGAGCATAGTGCGACAAGGCCTCAAACTGCTGTGCGTACTCAGATACGGTTCCTGACTATCGTATGTGTAAGAATTCTATTTCTTTCTGTGTCCGGATGGTATGGTTGAAATACTTGTCATCAAACAATTCTTTGAATGCATTCCATGTAAAGATCATCACATCTCGAGAAGCCTTAATAGTGTCCCACCAGAATCTAGCGCCATGGCTCAGATAATACGCAGCACATCGAACCTTATCCATTTCCTTAACATCAACATAAGAAAATTTATCTTCCATGGAACGAATCCATTCTTCAGCTCTAGTAATGTCTAACACATCACCATTGAATTAAGGAGGTCTAAGCTTCTGGAATCTATCCCATCTAGATCCTCTCTGAGCCGGCTGTAACTGCAGATCTCGGCGATCACCATTACCATTTCTTTGGGCCATAAGCGTCTCCATGTAGTGAGCTTGTTGCTCCATAAACTGATTTTGTCGTTCGATTTGCTGTGCTTGCTGCGCTATAAGCTCAGCCATACGTTCCAAGGCCTCATCTCGTCCTTGGTTTTCATAAGGATTTGGTGCCCTGGGTGCACCCCTCAATTCCGGTAGTCGTCCTCGGCCTCTTCTTGCCATTGCTGATTTTTAGTTCCAACATATCCATAGACGAGTGAGTCTCTACAATCAAAATTTTAAGGGAGATACATTCCTATTACATTGAACGGTTGTTTTAATAAGAGATCCGTTAACATAAGGAAAACATACTACCGTCCTATCCATTCCTACAATATTTCTATGATTTCTACATAAAACAATCACTTTATAATTATCTTAAGTATCTCATTAGCATAAGGGACAACACGTTATAGTTCTATACATTCTTGATTTTACTGCACTACATCAGTCATAAGCAGTCTGAAACATAATAAAAACTTACAGAGGCATTACCCGTCGAGTCTGGGTTGTCCACAATGAGACGCTTGAGTAGTCGTATTGCTTTTCTACTCTTTATACCAAGTGTATCGCAATTGGTTTTTGTCTAAACTTACGTTTTCAATCGTAAGACATTCGAGCTATTGTTTCGATTTTAAAAACCATAAAACAACCATTAAACAAATTAGTTTTTAAAATCATTGGCTCTGCTACCAATTGTAATGACCTGGATTTCTCAAACCATTTTAAGAACTTAATTAAAATCATTTGCGGTCATCAGAGTACATCAATTTCTGAATCGTTAGTAAATTTCATTCTTTCATGCTTAAAAGAAATAATTAATAAACAATTTCGGAAGCATACTTAAACGAGAAAAACTACTTTTACTGAAAACGACATTCAAAACATGGCGGCATTCAAAACATAATTGAAGTTTAAATCCAAAATTATCGAGATTACATAGCCAAAAAACACAAACTGAATTTTTGTTAACCTTTCTTTTTCTTATGTCGTTCCATACCATACCATATCATACCATACTACCGCTCCGCCGGCGTCATTGTTGGACCAACCGCAGGCTCCATCGGATTGACCTCTTCTTTAATCTCTGGCATATATCCATCGTTACCTACACCACAAGTAAGGATGTGAGCTTATGCTCAGTAAGGAGAGGGAAAAAAAATAATTATGCATTTCTGTCTTTAGTTCTTGTTGGAATGGGGCCACCAATCCAACTTCTTTCATTACATTCTTGTTCTTTGTTCGTTCTTTAAACTCGTACATCGAGCTTGGAGATTGGAGGTTTTCATTTGAGATCGCATAGCTGTATGGAAACTAACCCCCTGTGGGCTACTAGTCCCTTTCCTGTCTTGGTAGGGGTGTATCCTAGTAGCTAGACTAGATCTGGACTACCCATCTACTCCAACTCTCTAGTTCCAGCATATACCCACCTTTTTGGGTTTGTTCTTTCTATCCCGGCATATACCCGCCTTTTTGGGTTCTTTTCTATTCCGGCATATACCCGCCTTTTAGGGTTCTTTTCTTTTCATAGTCTTTTTGTTTTCCTCACTTATGCATGAGGGTACCTTCCCAGAGGTCACCCCCTACTTGGTTTCTATTATCATGGACTCAATCTATATAACATTTTTCCTAATCAACCGAACACATAAGACAGATAATATCATGGACAAGAATGAAACGAACAACCACAGTAAAACAGTATTTAACTATCCTTATCTATCACAAATAAAATAAGTTTCTCATGGATGAAATATGAGCCAGACATACTTCCTATTTAATAGCGAACAATATGCATTTTCGACTAAACATGCTCTTTTACTTGATTATGTAACAAATCTTGTTAATCACTAAACAAACACGATAGTTGAGGCGTATACGACTAGCATCTTCTTCATTGATTAAAACAGAAATAACATACTTAGTTAACATGCTTTTTATACCTATTACAATTTCAACTAAACTACACTAAGTTCATATACTGTAACATGAGTAAATTAAGACTAGACGTACTTACATATGCATCACAATCATGGATAGAAAGTTAGTAACTCCAAGAAAACTAAAGCAACAAACTTGAGTATGCTTTTCAGGAAAATCATTTACAACTAACATATTAGCTGGCAAAGCACTAACATAACCATCATTCTTCCTTTTTCATTCCTTATCATTCTTGAAAGCAATTCTAGAGGAAATTCCTCATTTCTTACTATAAACGTATCATGAAACATCTAGCATTTTACAAAGGGGTATCATAATGGAAACATTTTCCAAAACTAGGGGAGAAAGCATATTTCTCTGCATAAAGACCAAAACTAGAGTAACAACAAGAATACACACTCACACACACACACAATTTACTTGGGTGTAGGGCACAAAGCCAAGACAAACCCACTCTTTACCTGAATATCCTCCCGTAAAGCAACTCCCTTCCCACCTTCAGCAGCACCCTCCCTCACTTCAGTAAAAGAAACCAGCGGGAATACATGGAGGAGGATGAAGAGACTAAATAGGGGAGAAGCTTACCTAAGGAGACACAAGGGAGACATGGCGTGGCATTCTCGTGGCTACCCAGTAGCTACCAGGACTTTCATGCACTAAAACATCGAATTTTCGTTGATTTTCTGATTTTTAAATTCTGATTTTCTGCAGATCTACTTTAAATTGGACGATTGCGGACACTGTACAGTCGTCCACCTCATCCGCAAGTCCGCGGTTACACTACAAAATGGCGTCCTAAACACGTGTCCGCCTCGTCCGCATGATGTCGTCCGCGTAACCAAATTTGGACAGATTCAAATCGGATGCTAAGGTGAGTCGTCCGCAGCGTCCGCTAGCATCATCCTCGAAACCGTAATAAGGCAGATTCATATCGGACGCTAATTTCCGCGTCCTCTTCGTCCGCACCTCCCCAGCCATCGGACGCTAATTTCTGCGCCTCATCGTCTGCATGCATCGACCACGACACACCAGTTTAAGATAGATTCAAATCGGACGCTAAGGTGAGTCGTCCGCAATGTCCGCGCTTCTCCAGCTAGCGTCCGCACTTCGTCAACAGGAAGTAAAGGACAAAAATTGGCGTTTTCCCCTTGAAAATTTCCTCCTTTACTACATATTTCCTTCTACATATCGCCCAACTAAACGCCTAACAGGTTATACGTCGCAATATAACGCCCACAGAATGATGTAATATACAAATATCATTTTCATTCCGTTTTCAAAGAAATTACATCGCTTAAATCAAAAACTTAGGATCGGGTTGCCACATGAACCAAAACCATTAAATCCATATTGAGCAATTACATCCTTAGTAATATCCTGATAATTATTCGACTAATTCGAATATCGTCAATTATTTTCTAATTTATTTTTTTTAAAGTTTTGATATAAAAATCGGGATATTACATTCCTCCCTCCTTATATAAATTTTGTCCTCGAAATTTACTCAGCGTAATTATTCGTTCGATCTACAACTCAGCGTGATGTGATCCAAATCTCAAAGATCACTAAAGAGCAATCGGCTGGGCTATATTCTAATTAAACTGTCCACCAAAATTTAAAACAAACACAACTTCACAACTGTAGGGAATCATAGGCTGAAATTTGGAGGAGTTTATAATAACACTTTGAGAACACACATATCAAAATTTCAGCTCTTAACTTGATCAGAACAATCATTTATGACAAAACAAAAATAGCTCACGGAATTAGGGTTTCTGGGACAGTTCTTGGCGACCCAAAATCAAACAACGAAATCTCCACGAGCTGGTGTCCTTTTTGCACCAAATTTGTAGGAGGAGACCTTAACAATATCAGAATAAGCACTACCAATTTTGAGCACAATCTAATGAATGAAAATAGACCAAATCCTAGCCACAATCTCAAGCCAAAATCTGGTTAGCACAAAATAGATTCTCAGATTGAATATATTCCTTCCAAAACACAACTTTCCAATAATAAACTTCAAGCAAATCAGTCCCAAATTCAGAGTATCAAAAGTTAATAGCAATAACTCAATATCACAAGATTCCTTTTTGCATTTGCAATAGTAAAGAAAAAGAAAAACTCTAAGGAGTCCGCACACCTTCAATGGGAGAGGGGGAGACTTGCTCGGCCTTACCAAATCGGAAGATACTGTCTGAGGGGATGTTGCTTCTTCTACTTCCACACCACAAAGAAGTGATGGATTGGAGGAGGTAGCAAGATCAACTCGTCCAAGAAACAACAAGAATGGAATGAGTTGATGGATAGAATGAATGGCCGAGTGGGAGAGAGGCTTCCACGGGTCTTCACCAAGAACCAGCTAGGGTTTTCTTTTCAATTCTTCAAAAATTCCCTTCTTGCTTGCCTTAGAGGGGACTAAATACCCTCTAGGGGCTTTACAACAAAAAGGACAAAATTGTCGTAAAATGAAATGACAAAATTGACCCCAAATAATAAATCACAAAACAGGTCCGAGGTTTGTTTTTTCATCTCTGTAAATGTAACGTTTCACATAACAAAAGAACCCCAAATATAACTCCCAATACCTGTTTGGAAAGCTTATAGACGTCGGTTACAAACCGTGTGAAGAACAATTTTTTCATTTGACATCATTTGTGGCTATAAAAAAGTCAAATACTCCACCGTGGTTGGATTGTAGGCGGACTTGTAACGTCTACCATTTCTTCCATAATTTTGCTTCCAAGTAAGTACAAGCTTAGGAGGCTCTTTATCCTCACGCTTTGGCTCATCTTCAAGGTTCTTCAGCTTATTCGAACTTACAAAATAATAACTTATTAGACAAAAGGAGCACCATTGCTCGGCTCAGACGGTAGGGTCTTGGGACACATCATCCTCCAGGGGTGATTGAGGATTTGACCTCAAATCCATGGCTTAACCTCAAATCCATGGCTTAACCCACTTTTTCTTTTTTTACCTCTTGAAGTACCCTTACAACCATGTTTGGAAGCTTTGGAAGCTTTGGGAGCTTGAGCATGAATCCAATTCCATTTTGTAAAATGTTTTTGTCTCCATCAACCCCAATGAAACACCATGAAACACATAATTGCACAAGGCAGAAATTAGGAATTAGCAGCAGTTGGTGTAATTTCGACAACAATAAAAATGGGCTAATTTTGGCATTTAGTCTTGGTTTTTGGACAGTCTATCACCATACTAGTTAAAAATAAACCCTCAGAAGTTCAAGGCCAAACTCCCTGGCAATTAAAAGTTATGATAGAAATACTGAAACCTATTCAGGTTGGCAAGGCAGTTTTCTCGAAATGGTAGTTTTTAGAGTGAACTTGTAATAGTCATATCTTTAGCAATTCAACGAATATTTCCACGAAATTTGGACAGCACATAAATTTAGGAGCGAGGAAATGCTCTGCCAAAATTTAGAAAGAAACTGGTACCGACACAAAAGTTATGCTGAAAGAATCCCCACTACCCAAATGGTACCAGCAAAATTACAGTTTATGATACTATCTTGAAAATGATGCACAATCATCAATCCACACCCAATTAAGCTCAAATTCCACAACGCTGCTTCAATCCAATAAAGAACAAAAATCCCAACTTCCCAGAGCAGAATTAGTAATAAAATTAATAGGAAACTGTAGCAACGTACCAGCGGTTTCATTTTTCCACAATCCAAGAATAAATTTATGTTTGTGCTCCCCAGTACAACTTTTTTTTCATAGGTTCAACAACTTATCGTCCACTCGGATCAAATGAAAAATTTTTGTTCCCACCATGAGGTACGTCATTAATATAGGATCTTGCATACCGTCTTGACAAAGATGGAAGAACAATGGAGAGCTTGCACAAGACGACATTCAAATCTTGTAGTGGTAGCAATGTTGAATCAAAATAATCTTCAATCTTTGAATTTATTTCCTCAACTCAAATACAAAAACCTTCTTTCCAAAATTCAAAATCAGCACCAATAATACAGGAATCTCCCATCCAATCCCTCTTAAAGAACTAAGTAACCAAATTGTTTTGTGGTGCATACCTCAAGCACCATAAAAGGACTTGTTAGAAACACATGGAATAAGCAACTCTTGGAAACCAGTATTAACTTCATCTAGCTCGGTTTCATTTCTAAGAAATTCTTCCCATGGGCATGGTTTTTGAAGAATTTTACAATGCTGATCTTGCAACTTTATCTCATGTTCCTTCTCAACCCCATTAGTTGTGGCAAAAAATTTATCTCCATTTTCTACATGATCATCTTCACAAATTTGATCTTTCAAAAAAACTTCTTCAGCCTCTTGAGTCTCCATCACGAATAGTGGCCCTTCAGGAGCATAAATAATCTCTACTTCAAAGTTTTTTTTTTCTTCATTAGGGGCTACCAAGAAGTCAACTTGGCTTCTCTCATCAATCAAGCATTCCTTTATAATAAAATCTTTTTGCTTTGGGCAATTTGAAGCATTGTGCCCAATTTCAAGGCACACGGAGCAACGGATGTCTTTAGCCCTTAGCCGACATGTATCAAATCTTTTTCTCATAAACTTTTTCATCATCTTCCAAGTAATAAGTTCATCTTACCCATCAATTAGCTGTTGAGCTTTTAAATTATTCCACCAAGTTTTTGCATGACCATCAATTTCGAGGAGGCTAGTCTCACTTTACCTTTATCCGAAAATTTCTGACAATCAAATATGCTTTCAACTTCATCCAACCAATCCACACATTCCATGCCATTGTTGAATCCTATAAATGGAGGGATAAGTAATTTTACATGTTTTATATCATCCTTGCCATGAGATCTTCTTCTCAAATTCCGCAGCTTTTCCATATTGATTTCTACTAAGTCTTCATCAAACAAGCTTGTGCCTCGAACCCTAGACTCATTTGACGTACTAATCCTCCTCCTTGGCGTCGGAGTTCTTGGCTCTCTTACATGCTCATTAAGGGGGGCATCTATTCTTCACTGGAGTTTACTAATTAACTCCATCATGTCATCAAGCCACCTATGAAGACTATTCCTAGGTTGCTCTTGATCATTTTCGAATGGAATATTCGGATTATTCGTCATTTCCTTGTTAATATGGTAAGGAGTTCCACTCCTTGTACTCATCTTGCAATTACCAAGAAAAATAACAACAACAAAACTGTGAATGGGCTTTGATACCAAATGATGTGATCCAAATCTCAAAGATCACTAAAGAGCAATCAGCTAGGCTATATTCTTCTGATTAAACTGTCCACCAAATTTCAAACGAACACAACTTCAGAACCAGAGGGAATCAGAGGTTACAATTTGGAGGAGTTTATAATAACACTTTCAGAACACACATATAAAAATTTCAGCTCTTAACTCGATCTGAACAATCAGTTATGACAAAACAAAAATAGCTCACATAATTAGGGTTTTCGGGACAGTTCTGCCGACCCGGAATCAAACAACGAGATCTTCCCGAGCAGGCGTCCTTTTTGCACCAAATTTGGAGGAGGAGACCTTAACAATATTAGAACAAACACTACCAATTTTGAGCACAATCTAACGAATGAAAATAGACCAAATCCCAGCCACAATCTCAAGCCGAATCTGGTTAGTGCAAAACAGATTGTCAGATTGAATATATTCCTTCCAAAACACAACTTTCCAATAATAAACTTCAAGCAAATCAGTCCCAAATTCAGAGTATCGAAAGCTAATAGCAAGAACTCAATATCACAAGATTCCTTTTTGCATTCACAATAATAAAGAAAAAGAAAAACTCCAAGGAGTCCGCACACCTCCAATGGGAGAGGGGGAGACTTCCTCAGCCTTACCAAATCGGAAGGCACTCTCCGAGGGGATGTTTCTTCTTCTACTTCCACACCACAAATCCACCACAAAGAAGAGATGGATTGGATGAGGTAGCAAGATCAACTCGTCCAAGAAACAACAAGAATGGAACGAGTTGATGGATAGAATGAATGGCCGAGTGGGAGGGAGGCTTCCACGGGTCTTCACCAAGAACCTGCTAGGTTTTTCTTTTCAATTCTTCAAAAATTCCCTTCTTGCTTGGCTTAGAGGGGACTAAATACCCTCTAGGGGCTTTACAACAAAAAGGACAAAATTGCCCTAAAATGAAATGACAAAAATGACCCCAAAAATACTAAATCACAAAATAGGTCTGAGGGTGGTTTTTTTGTCTCTGTAAATGTAACATTTGACATAACAAACGAACCCCAAATATAACTCCCAATACCTATTTGGAAAGCTATAGACATCGGTTACAAACTGTATGAAGAATTATTTTTCATTTGACATGAGTTGGAGCTATAAAAATATCAAATACTCCACTGTGGTCGGATTGTAGGCAAACTTGTAACGTCTACCCTTTCTTCCATAATTTTGCTTCCAAGTAAGTGCAAGCTTAGGAGCCTCTTTATCCTCATTCTTTGGCTCATCTTCAAGGTTCTTTAGCTTATTCCAACATAAAAAATAATAACTTCTTAGATAAAAGGAGCACCATGGCTCGGCTCAGACGGTAGGGTCTTGGGACACATCACAGCATAACTTCTAATAACAATTTTTTTACACGCAACGTCCAAAAGATTACATCATATTTACTTTTTAAGGGCACAAGGACTTAGTAAAAGTCCTATTTCACATCTAAGTTATCGAATAGACAATCACATTTGTCTTAAAAGAAAAGCATTTGTCCAAATTTATTTCTTTTCATCCAATAATTTATGTCAAACCACCATAATGTGATTAACTTTATTGCATTTTGAAGATCTTAATCCTCCAAAATCTCATTCTTCCTCACAAAATTTCACCTTTATTCATAACAGTCCAAGTCAAATATTCCCTTAGGGCAACCATTTTTGGTTTAATATGTCACAACATGACAATTGTTGATGAAAGGATCACTTTCATTTCACTTAAAACGTCACTTCGATCTAGCATGATATCTATCAAATTGATTTTCTTCATTACTCTACCATTAAATTGAAGCTGGCATTCCTACACTCTGTAGTCATTTCATCACTTGATTCCTACTCGACCAACATAATTTACTAAAACTTCATCCATTGGTAAAATCAAACTTAAATCTAATTCCTCAAACATAATGCAACACACCGAGAAAATAGGACCAAAATTATCCCAATGTGCAACTAGCTTATTTGACCTTCAATTGACTTGAAAATTTGACCAGGCACAACTCAATAAGGTTTGAAGATACCCTAAAAAAATCACAAGAAAATACTCTCGGAAGATAAAATTATGTGAACAAACTTGAGACTATCCGGAAATTGATGATCCACGGGGTCTCGTGAAAAGATTGAAAGTAAGGATATTAATTAACCTTTATATTTCCTTTTTTTTCAGGAACTAAACTACATAAAGACCTTAAGGAGTCTCCAAGCACCTTAGATAAAGAGATTTCCAAGCAATGGATCACATGGGAGGTTGGCTAATGAACTATCTTACATTTGCTAGCACTTGGGTGAGTTGCTTGTCCTTTTTGTGAAGACTCATTTAATGGTCACTTTCTTGTCTTTCATTTTATTATTAAGTTCTTGTTTATTGTCTTATTGGTTCTTGGGATGCTGTTTGTTTGGTTGTCTGGTCAAAAATATTATAAAGTTGTAATGTGTCTCGCCTAGGTATGCCTAGCCGAGTGATGTTGTTGTTCTTATTTTTGGGTGGATATTTTAGTACTCTCTCTTGTTTTGGGGTTTCCCTAATTTTGGATGTATATAAACCTCTCTTAGGTTTCTTGATGGTTAGCTGACAAACTTTGAGAAAATTGTTCATTCGAACTTTGTGGAGTTCCCTCCCAAAATTGCATCCCTTTTTTGATGGTCTCTATCCGATTAAGATTGTCAGTGTCAAATTGATTTCACATTTTGTTCATTTTAGGTGATTTCTTTAATACTAAATCGTTCTCTTCCTATTATTTAGAGGTTGAACATGTCAGTAAGGTTGTAGAAAACTTCTAGAGATCCAAGTTGGAGAGCTACTTCTTGCAATGTAGCCATTGAAGTCAAAAGACGCGGGAATGGTGTTTTTTCAAACTAGATTGTTACTTTCGGCACATAACTCTTTTATTCTAACAAATTTGATCATGATTTTTGAAGGAGAGTTTCCTCACTTATAAAGGTTTGTGTTGCCCAAATTTCGTGTAAGAGTTCATTAAATTGACCAAGATATTACTATTACAAGTTCACTCCAAAACCTTCCATTCTGAGAAATTATCCTTGCCAATCCGAACAAGTTCCATTTTTTCTATCACAATTTCTTATTCCCTTAGAATTAGACCTTGAAATTTTGAGGGATTGTTTTGAACTTATACAGTAGTAGAATTTCCAAAAATCAAGGCTAAATTCTTCCAATTAGTTTATTTTTATCTTTGTCAAAATTGCACACTTTTTTGGCAAGTCTGCGTTTCTACCCTTGTGAAATTTTGAGTTTCGTGGTGCATCATTTGGTATCACAGCCTTGCTCAAACTTTTGTGCTTGTTTTATAGTGATATTTCCTCCTTACTATGATGACAAGGAGCTGTGTTGGTGCCTCCAAAAACCCTAGTCCAACCCTCAACAAACAGGCCAAATTCTTCTGAGGGAAATAGAGATAAGTGCCCAACTCTAAATCGATGAACTCAAGAATGCGATCCTTAACTTGTCTCAAAGATTACAAGCTGTAACGACCCAGTTTTTCATAAATCCTTTAAAATGCGTAAAAATTTTAATTTTTAAAAGACTCCTTGAAATCCCAGTATCAGAGTACTGCACTAAACCGAACCCCTACCAACCTTTCTTTAAACTCATTTTGAAAACCAATTAAAGAATGCAGAAGTGTAAATAAAAATCATTTATTTATAACCTAGCAGAAGCGTAAAGACTTTAATGAAGAAACTAAGCAATGGAATTCAAAACAAATAGGCTTGATGAAATTTACAACCGTTCCTTATTTCTCTCTTTGCCTGGTTGTTCTTTATTACCTTACAAGCGTAAAGCCCTACCTTATTTTATGTTTATTCGTTATCTGCTTATTATTTGTTCGACATTTTCTCATACAAGTATCTACACCTACACCACAAGTAAACTATAAGACCGAGGGCTTAGTAAGGAAAAAGGGTTAATGCAACGTGATATGCCACTCTTTAGTTCATGCTGGAATGGGGGCCACCCAAACCAATGCTTTCATTATGCCATTTACCCGTTTATTACTTTACTTTAAGTCATTCGTTTGTTACTCATACTTCAAGCTGGAGATTGAAGGATTTCCTTTGTGATGGAATAGTGCTCGGATCTAACCTTTTACTTGCAACTAGAACTCCCGTACCTTACAAGGGAGGGGCTTCGGCTAGCTGTAGACTAGACCCGCTACCCATCGGCCCACCAACTCTCATTTTTATCGTTTTTTTTTCCAATTACTGTGCTGCGCTAAGGTACTTGTACCACAAAAATCTTTATTATCTTAATGTTTTTACCCACTTTTGTCAGAGTATCCTCACTCATGCATGTGTGCGTACCACCCCGTGGCACTCCCTATTAGTTTCTTTTAACATGATGCGTGCCCATACATTCTCATCCTAACATAATGTATGATGCTTTATAACATAACTTTAATAAAGTACGCATATAAAAGAAAGTAATTGAAGCAACTTTAATTGAAATTGGGCATAAAATGAATAATAATAATTGAAAGCGCACAGAAGTACATAGAGGTAAAGGCAACCAATCACTAAATAATGCAAGGAAGAAAGGTGAGCAATAATTGAAGATAATAAGGGTTAAAGAAAGGTGTATGCAAGGATATCTACAGTAATAATAAAGGCATGCATGAACATATAGATCACAAAAATAAACGAAACTGGAAATCGGGACATGCTATTAATTTATCATGCTAATTATTCTAGTAAATTTCTTAGTCCCTTTACATGCTTCTTACATTTATTATTCTAGGTGATTATTCTATTAGTTATCCTAGGTGAGTTACATACTCAAGAAATAACTACCTTTATCTTTCTTGTTAGATATCCTAATTAACTAACATGCTCAAATTAACATACATAAATTTGATTAAATACTCTAGTTAAGTTAATTAGCATGCTTAACTTGCTTAACTTAAGTCTAGTTAATTAATCTAGTTTGCTTGAATTAATTGACGTGCATCAAGATTGATTACCATTTTGAATTCCAATTGATTAGTCAATTAAACAAGGCATACCTTAGTAACTGAACATGCGAGTTAGTTAACTAAATGTGCTAGTTATATTAGTTTGTTATTAGTCAATTAACATGCTCAACCTTAATTATTAATAAACAACTAATTAAACATGCTCGAATGAGCTATTAACGACTAGTAAATTGATTAGTAGTTTAAACAAGCTCAATTCATAATTATTAATTACTGTAATCGATTGACATGATCAAATAACAATTTAAATTAGGGTTCTCGGGGACTACCATTTAATCATATTTGCCCTAGTTGGTTTACATGCTTGTGGATTAGTTGTTACTTACAACTAGTGAATTAACATGCCCGATTCCTAGTTAAGTTAATTATGCTAATTAATTAGCATGCTCCCGCCTACTTAATTGTAAGCTAATTACCATAGTTAATTAACATGCTGCTAGTGAAGATTTACTAAATTGGTTAACATGCTGATTAATAATCAAACAAGTGTAAAGGTTAGTTGAGTTAACGTAATAGTTAATTGAACATGCTAATCTAGTTGATTATTCTAGTGAAGTTAATTAACATATTAAATATGCTTTCGCTATTGAATTATTTACACAAAGGTATCAACCTACAATACAAATAGCGATAGAACAATGACAGCAAGGTAAATATATGCGTAAAGAAATAAAAATTCTAACTACACAGCAAGTAAACATCTAAGAATAGCATAGAACTCTTTAGCTCATTTCTGGACTTCACATACCCATTTTCATTCTACAATCATCGCATTCGACGCTTAATCATTCATCACCACAAATCCAAGTAAATCATTTATAACAAAACTAAATGGAGCGAACAACAAGAATAGAACTAGCAAAATCTACAGAGCATCGATCAAGGAAATGACAACAAAAAATCATCCAAGGGAAACTAACAATACTCACGCACACCTACTTGTGGTGTAGGGTCTCCAAATGGCCAAGACACCCATAATTCTTTACCAATTTGAAGACAGAGTGGGGACAACAACTCCTCAGTAACTCCAGCAGATCCAGCGAAGACAACAACAGTAGTTCCAGCTCCAAGTAGCTCTGGCTCCTTAGCTCTCAGCTTAAAGCTCCACTCAATCACTGGAACTCACCATTCACAAGCGATTTTCTCTCTGAAAGGGACTCTTTCTCTCGCGCAGGTCCTTCTCTCTAACGCTAGAAGGAAAGAGTAGAAACTAAAGTGAAGGGATTGGCAAAGGAGGAAGGCTTTACCTGGGATGGAGGGGACAAAAATGTACACATAGGGGACAAATTGGACAACCAAAGTAGAGAGGGGGGTGGCCTCGTGCAAAGGGATGGCGAAGGATGGGGGAGGGTCATTCGCTGTCTACACTTAATGGCTATTCTACCCATTTTCATCATTTTATCCCTATTTTATTCGTAAGTTCTGGGCTAGTTCGAGACGAGTCCAGATGCATAGGTCTAGTCTGAATTCGTCCGTAAGGCTAAAATCTCACAGGTTGAATCGTGGCTTCAGACAAGAAAACGGGCACATCAGTTTCAGTTTTCGTTCCCGTATCTGTTCCCATTTCTGTCTCCGTTCCCGTTCCATTTTCGTTCTCGCTCCTGTCTCCATTTTCGTTCACGTTTCCTTTCCTATTTCTGTTTCTGCTTCCGTTCCCATTCGTGTATCCATTTCCAGAATTTATTTCTAGAAACTTTGTTTCCGTTTCCGTCTCCATTCCCATTTTCATTTTTGTTCCCGTTTTCGTTTCCGTCCCCGTTTCCATTTTTGTTTCTATTTCCATTGATATTCCCGTTTCTGCTCCCGTCTTTGTTTCTGTACTCGTTCCAAGAGAAGCTCATCCGATTGAATCCACTTATGTTGTACAGTTGTGTAGTCACATGTATGGTTACCTTGAATGAGTTGAATCGAGATGGAGAACATAATCCAAACCCGATGTATTCGACTTCTCCAAGTCTGACACTTAATCCAATACTCAAGTTCAATAATTAATCCAATTCTTGCTAACGAATATTGAGTACCTCATGTCGAAAACCGCTGTCGACACTAATCCTAGTTGATCGTACCATTAAATTGGACCTTGAATTTCTCCAAACTTCTCATCCTTGCAAGAAATCTGACCTAAGCGCATTCTTAGTCAACTACCCTTCATTACCCTTCTCATCCTTGAAGGAATTCTAACCTATGTAGGAACATAGCTTCACCCAAAATCCAACAGGTTTCTCTTTCAACTACTTTCCATAAAAGTCTAAACCTTATTCTCTTAATTCTCTGTCAAAGGTCAATACTAAGTGGGCAATTACTTGGCTAGCCTGTTGTGACCTAGGTGACCTTGTTTATCTATCTAGTTGGTCTACCCCATCGTTTACCTAGGCGAATTTTGGTTAACTATCTAGTTGATCTAACCTCACTTCGGATTTTCTTTTCACTTATTTTACAAAATTTTGGCAAAGTTTCTCCTGTTTCTACACTCCGCCAAAGCTATAAATCCTATATAAAAATCTCAAACAGTTCTAGAATATTCATTTTTATCATTCCAACTCCAAAATCCAAATCTCAATTCTAATCATACTCAGTTCTAACTCATACTATCTGAACTATATCAGGCATGACCGCGAATTTTACAATCCTAATACAGATAAAATACTCGTCATCACTAAATTCATTAATCTAAACAGGCTAACTCCTAACAATTCATCTATCCAATGAGAGTAAAGAAACGTAAACTAGTAAAGTATTAAGAAGTATACTTACAGTGGATGAAGGATTTTTCACCTTGAGGCTTGTGCTAGCAGGCAGACTACCTTACTAGTTTTACTTTTTCCCAAAATCATTTTATCCAGCAAAACGTATCAGTGCTCATTTAAAATGCAGTAAAACAAAAGAAGCGACCTACGGACTTAGTTTTAAAAAAGATTATCAAAGCACTTTCAAAATCATTTTTAAAACTCCTTGCTGTGATACCATCTGTAATGACCTAATTTTTCGTAAATCCTTTAAAACACGTGAAAATTTGAATTTTTAAAAGACTCCTTTGAAATCCCTTGTTAAAATAAGTATTAGAGTGCGACACTAAACTGGACCGCTACCAACCTTTCTTTAAACTTGTTTTGAAAACCAAATAAAGAATGCGGAAGTGTAAATAAAAATCATTCATTTAAAACCTAGCAAAAGCGTAAAAACTTTAATGAAGAAACTAAACAATTGAATTCAAAACAAATACATTTGATGAAATTTACAATCATTCCTTATTTCTCTCTTTGCCTGGCCAGCCCTGATTCTCACGCATGTAAATCCTCATCCCTGCCTTATGCTCTTTTTATTCGTTATCTGCTTATTATCTATTCAATGTTTTCGCATACAAGTATCTATACCTACACCACAAGTAAACTATAAGCCCGATGGCTTAGTAAGGAAAAATGGTTAATGCAATGAGATATGCCACTCTTTAGTCCATGCTGGAATGGGGGCCACCCAAACGAATCCTTTCATTAAGCCATTTACCCATTTATTACTTTACTTTAAGCCATTCGTTCATTACTGGTACTTCGAGCTGGAGATTGGAGGATTTCCTTTATGATGGAATAGTACTCGGATCTAACATTTTACTTGCAACTAGAACTCCCGTACCCTAAGAGAGAGGGGTTTCGGCTAGTTGCAGACTAGAACTGCTACCCATCTGCCCACTAACTCCCATTTTTATCATTTTCTTTTCCAGTTCCTGTGCCGCGCTAAGCTACTAGTATCACATAAACCTTTATTATCTTAATGTTTTTGCCCATTTTCGTCATTTATCCTCACTCATGCATGTGTGCATACCACTCCGTGACACGTCCTATTAGTTTCTATTAACATGATGCATGAGCATAAATTCTCATCTTAACATGATGCAAGATGCTTTATAACGTAACTTTAATAGAAATTGAAGTGCGCATATAAAACAAAGTAATTGAAGCAACTGTAATTGAAATTGCGCATAGAATGAATAACAATAATTGAAAGCGCACATAAGTACACAGAGGTAAAGGCAACCAATTTCTAAATAACGCATGGAAGGGGAGTGAGCAATAATTGAAGATGGCAAAGGTTAAAGCAAGGCGCATGCAAGAACAACTATGGTAATAATAAAGGCATGGATGAACATATAGATCACAAAAAGAAACGAAACAGGAAATTAGGACATGTTGTTAATTAATCATGCTAATTATCCTAGTTAATTTCTTATCCATTTACATGCTTCCAACATTAATTACTATAGGTGATTATTCTATTAGTTATCGTAGGTGAGTTACATGCTTAAGAAATAACTACCTTTATTCTTCTAGTTAGATATCCTAATTAACTAACATACTCAAATTAACATACTTAAGTTGATTAACTACTCTAGTTAAGTTAATTAGCATGGTTAACTTGCTTAACTTAAGTCTAGTTAATTAATCTAGTTTGTTTGAATTAATTGACGTGTATCAAGATTGATTACCATTTAGAATTCCAATTGATTAATCACTTAAATAGGGCATACCTTAGTAAATGAACATGCTAGTTATTTAACTAAATGTGCTAGTTATCTTAGTTAGTTATTAGTCAATTAACATGCTTAGCCTTAATTATTGATTAAACAACTAATTAAACATGCTCGAATTAGCTATTAACGACTAGTAAATTGATTAGTAATTTAAACATGCTCAATTCCTAATTATTAATTACTTTAATCGATTGACATGGTCAAATAACGATTTAAATTAGGATTCTCACTGACTACAATTTAATCATATTTGGCCTAGTTCGTTAACATGCTTGTGGATTAGTTATAACTTACAACTAGTGAATTAACATGCCCGATTCCTAGTTAAGTTAACTACCCTAATTAATCGGCATTCTACTATCTACTTAATTACCAACTAATTACCCTAGTTAATTAACATGCTGCTAGTGAAGATTTACTAAAATGGATAACATGCTGATTAATAATTAAACATGTTTAAAGCTTAGTTGATTTAACGTACTAGTTAATTGAACATGCTAATCTAGTTGATTATTTTAGTGAAGTTAATTAACATGTTAAATAAGCTTCCGTTATTGAATTATTTACACAAAGGTATCAACCTACAACACAAATAGTGACAAAACAATGCAGCAAGGTAAATATATGCATAAGGAAATAAAAATGGTAACTACACAGCAAGTAAACATCCAAGAATAGCATATAACTCTTCAGCTCATTTTCAGACTTCACATACCCATTTTTCATTCTATTTTCATCTCATTCGTCCCTTAATCATTCATCACCATAAATCAAAGTAAAGAATTTATAACAAAACTAAACAGAGCGATCAACAAGAAAAAAACTAGCAAATATACAGAGCATTGATAAAGGAAATGAAAGCAGAAAATCATCCAAGGGAAACTAACACTACTCATGCACACCTACTTGTGGTGCAGGGCCTCTAAATGGCCAAGACACCCTTAATTCCTTACCAATTTGAAGACACAGAGCGGGTACAACAACTCCTCAGTAACTCAAGCAGCTCAAGCAAGGACTGCAGCTGCAGCTGTACCTCCAAGCAACTCCGGTTCCTTAGCTCTAAACTCACAGCTCTACTAATTCATTAGAACTCAACATTCACAAGCAATTTTCTCTCTAGAAGGGACTCTCTCTCTCACAGGTCCCTCTCTCTCTCGTTGGAAGGAAGGAGAAGAAACTGAAGTGAAGGTAATGGCAAAGGAGAAAGGCTTTACTTGGGATGGAAGGGACAAAAACGTACACATAGGGGACAAATTGGATAGCCAAAGAAGAGAGGAGGGTGGCCTCGTGCATCGGGAGGGCGAGGAATGGGAGGGTCATTCGTTGTTCGCACTCAATGGCTATTCTCCCATTTTCATCATTTTATCCCTATTTTGTTTTTAGGTTTTGGGCTAATTCGGATGAGTGCAAATGCATAAGTCTCGTCCGCATTCATCCGCAAGGCTAAAATCTCACAAGCTAAAAAGTGGCTTCTGATGGGAAAAGGCGTCCCCATCCTTTCCGTACTGTCCGCAGGCGACATTTGGATGCGAAGGGGCCTCTGCACATACCGTCCTCTGGCGTCCAAATTTGTCCTAAAATCAGACAGTGGCAAATCGGCTAAGATCTTCCCACGTCCCCAGTCGTCCACATAGCATCAGAAAGTACCCAGGATTTGGATAGAGGCAAATTGGACACGGCTACTCCACGTCTACTTTTGTCCGGATTTATCCAAAAGTCCAAGAAATAGTGTAGTCATGACGCAGAATCACGTCCTGAGTCGTCCCAATCCATTCTATATGTGTGAAATGCGTTTACGAAAGATACAACTCATCTGTAGCGTCGTGCGCAAGCATCCGAAAACACCCTAGACAGCTTTTCCTCACATTTTTCTCCCTTAACTCCTATCCCGTAATACTTTCCTCATAATTACACGTCTTAAAATGACACGTAAAGATATGCAATGTAATATCCTAACATCCCCAACACTTGATTACATCACATATATGGGGAAAATGTTACCAGAATATTCCTAGACTTAACGCTCCGAACATGTCCTTGGTAATACCCCAAAAATTATCCAAGCAATAAATCGTGAAGAGGTAAGAAGAGAAGGGAGAGGTTAAACTGTGAAGAGGAAGATTCTGGTGAAAGTTCCTATAGCCGTGGTTCCTTTATCTCGAGGTATACTCAAAATTTTGTCGATGACTTGAAGCATGTGAAATTATCTATCCCTCCATTTATAAGATTGAGTAATGGTATTGAGTTTTTGGATTGGTTGGAAAAAGTAGAGAAAGTATTTGATTGTTATGAATATTCAGATGAAGCAAAAGTTTGATTAGCTTCCTTGGAATTTATGGATTATGCTAGTTTGTGGCGAATTTGAGGACTCAAACGAGAAAGGATGGTGATGAGGAAATTTGTAGTTAGAGATTGATGAAAGACTTATGAGGCATAGATTTGTGCCAAACTACTACAAGCAAACGCTATTTCTTCAAATGCAAAGTCTCAAGCATGGGTCACTCTTAATGGAAGAATATGTAAACGAGTTTAAAACTCTTAAAATAAGAAATGGTTTTAATGAACTAGAGGAGCATATCATTGCAACATTCATCAAAGGGTTAAATTGAGAGATTGGGGATGTGGTGGAGATCCAACCCTATGAAATGATGGATAGTAAGATTCAACTAGGTGTAACGACCCGATTTCTTGTTTTCCTTAAAAACGCATGAAAATTTAAACTTTTATAAACCGGGTTAGAGCACTCCGAACCGGATCGCTACCAACCGTTCATATAATTAGTTATAAAAATCCCATTTAATGAAACTATGCGGAGGTGTTATGAAAATATTTTATTTAAAAACTTTGCGGATGCGTAATTAACAAATTTAAGGAAGAAATGCTAAACAAGTGAAATACTACGTTTAATAAGAAAAATTGACAATTAAATACATTTTGGAAAACTTAATTTAATTACATTAGTTCTCTTTTACCCTCTTTATGCCTGGCCAGCCATGAACTTCCTCGCGCGTGCAAATCCATCATCCCTGCTTTGATGTTATCCTTTCGTCTTTTCTTTTCGCTACTCCTAGACTGTGCATTGACTTCAGTACCTGCACCTACACCACAAGTAAACTATAAGCCCAAAGGCTTAGTGAGGAAAAGGGGAAAATGCATGAAATGACTCTCTTAAGTCCTTGTTATGTTCAAGAGAGCCCACCTCTTATGGATATTCAGAGGGCCCTCACCACCCAATTCGTGAAGAAGATGGTTGCCAATGAGAAAATCTTTCCCATAGTCAATGCTTGATTAAGAACAAGGTTTGTTCTTTGATAATTAAAAGTGGAAGCTGCACAAATGTAGTATCTATGGAGTTAGTGGAGAAGCTCCATCTTGATACCACATTGCACCCAAACCCATACAAACAAGGGTGGCTAAATGATCGAGAAGATGTTAAAGTCCCTAAACAAGCTCAGATTCTTTTTTACATTGGAAGTTTTGTTGATGGAGCATTATGTGATGTGGTACCTATGAGAGTTAGTCATCTTCTACTTTGAAGGCCTTGGCAATATGATAGGAAGGCTATGCATGATGTTTTACAAATTTCTATTAATTCAAGTTTAATGGCAAGACCATCCAACTAGCTTCTCTCCACCAAGAATAAATTGCTAGGGACTTTGTAACTAAGAAAGGAATGAAGAGCAAGAAGTTTTTGTTGATATCAAAGGCTAAATTTGGAAAGTCACTAGTGAGTGGAGGTTCTTTCATAATGGATATTTTTCAAGGAAATCATGAAGCAACACTTTGATATGTACTCTCTAGAAGGTATTCTTCTTTCATGAACTTCCTTGCTAGACTACTTAAAATTATTTGTGTAAGAAACACTTATTTTGTAGATAAAGATTTGGGAAAATGGGAATTTGGTGTTTAGAAGATCATTTGTGGAAATCATAGGTTGCTTTGTTTTATTGCCTAGTCTTATTTAAAGGAAAAGGAGAGTTTTCTATGAAAGAAGACAAGACATTTATGAGCCTAATTTTAGACACTTTTCAACATGGAGTCTCTAAAACCTTAAATGTTCAAGGTCTTTCGTTATATTATGGTGAAGAAGATGAAGAGGATGTTGAATGATTGGATTTAAGGACAAATCCTTTCTCAGGCGGAGAGTGTGATGTGCCATGGGGTCCCATGACAAGATCCAAAGTAAGGAGATTACTTAACCTTTATATTTCAATTTTCTTGTTGGAACTAAACTACATGAAGACCGTAAGGAGTCTCCTAGCACCTTAGATAAAGCGATTTCCAAGCAATGGATCACATGGGAGGTTGGCTAATGAACTAATCTCGGTTTGCAACCCACTTGGGCGAATTGCTTGTCCTTTTTATGAAGACACATTTAATGGTCTCTTTCATGTTTTTCCTTTTATTATTAAGTTCTTGTTCATTGTCTTATTGGTTCTTGGGATGTTGTTTGTTTGGTTGTTTGGTAAAAAATATTATAAAGTTGTAATGTGTCTCGGCTAGGTATGCCTAGCCGAGTGATATTGTTGTTCTTCTTTTTGGGAGGGTATTTTAGTACTCTTTCTTGTTTGGTGGCTGCCTTAATTTTAGAGGTATACAAACCACTCTTAGGGTTCTTGATGGTCAGCTGAAAAACTATGAGAAAATTGTTCGTTTGAACTTTGTTTAGTTCCCTGCAAAATTACATCCCATTTTTGTTAGTCCCTATCCGATTAAGATTGTTAGTGTCAAAGATCCAAGTTCTAGAGTTACTATTTGCAAGGTAGCCATTAAAGTCAAAAGGCACGGCAGTGGTGTATTTTCGAACTAGCTTGTTACTTTCCACTCAAAACTCTTTCACACCAATGAATTTGATTGTGATTTTTGGAGGAGAGTATCCTCACTTATAAGGGTTTGTGCTATCCAAATTTCTTAGAAGAATTCATCAAATTGATTAAGATATTGCTATTACAAGTTCGCTCTAAAAATTGCCATTTTGAGAAATACTCATTGCCAATCAGAACAAGTTCTATTGTTTCTATCACAACTTTTTATTCCCTTAGAATTAGACCTTGAAATTTTGAATATTTTTCATACAGTGGTAGACGGTAAAAAGTCAAGTCCAAATTCTACCAATTGGTTTATTTTTATCTTTCTAAAAATTGCATAAATTTTTGCCAAGTCCAAGTTTCTACCCTTGTGTAATTTTGAGTTTTGTGGTGCATCAGAAAGACACCAAAATGACAGTTTTGGGCTTGAAATGGTGATAAACACAATTCCCTCAATACTTGTCCAAAACAAGTGAAATTTGGACAACGTAGCTCTATGAAAGTGAACAAGAGAACCACCACAAATTAGGACTAGAAAACACTCAAGAACAAAAGTTATGCTCGAAAGGATGCAAGCTGGTCCAAATGGGTGCTAAAATTGCACCTATTGACTTTAACGGACTCCAACAAAGAAGCCTCTCCAACTTGGTTCTTAGTAGACCTTCTCAACCTTAATTATGGATATCCACCTCTAGAAGGATTTGGAGGAAGGATTAGTGTAAGAGAATAACCATAAGACTTGCAAGGAACAATGGTGATTCAATGTTTGACACTCACTCTCCCAAATTCTCACCATGGGAAATGAAGGACGATTATGGAGGGAACTCCAAATCCAATTCAAAGGGTTTTAGCTTATTTTAAATTTCTTCAAAAAGCCACTAAGAGGAATGTAAATACCACCTCAATTATGGTTTTCCTAATGTCAAAATTACAAAAATAACTACCAAAACAAAAACAACTAAAAACCCTCGCCTATTTTAAGCTAGCCAAGAGCAATCAAAAAACAACAAAATCAATTACATCCAATAATTCCAAAATAGTTCATAAAGTGATTCCATGCTACCCTCTTAGAGTCATTGAGTCACTTGGGCCATCTTCCTTTTATTGTTGTCTTCAAGTATTACTAAAAGTGGTAAGAGAATTGTCAGATTAGTTGCATTCCTCAAGTGGAAGGCTAGCATCGGGTGTTTTGTTGCACTCCAATTTTAGCACGTGCTTTGGTTGCTCCTTATCACCATGAGATTGTACTCCATTCAGCCCATCAAAGAAAGCTTCTCCTACAAAATAAGAAAGCATAAAAAAGTTAATAAGCTTCTTGGCTGAGCTAGAGTGATCAATTCTTTAGGTGCATCATTTGCTCTATGATCATTGATGGTGGGTGTCTTGTTAATGTAGCTTCTGTGAATAGGGTTGAGAAGATTAGCTCGAGAACCTTGATACAACCGAATCTTCACATTTTAAACTACAAGAATGGAGAGGCAAACAAAGTAGTCAGAGTTAGTCAAAGATGTATGTGCCACTAACTAATTTGAATTCTTGGATTCATCGAATTAGATAGATTAAAGTTCATAATGTTATTGGTACTGACTTTGCATTATGGAATGATAATTTGGATGATGTGGTTGAGGATGGTGTCTTTAATTGTAATCTTAGTTCATTTTTGGTTAACAACTTTTGCATGCCAAGTTTTGGAGTTGGAGAGTTGTTGGACATAAAGTTTGTTTGTGTTAATCTTTCTAGCTATTTTTGGGATAAAAAAAGTAATTATAGTCTGAGAAACTCTTTGAATTTTATTGATGTTGATATTCATTTGGTTCTTAAGCAAGACTCTTGTGACAATAAGCCTGAAGATGATTCTGTTATGTTTGATAGTTATTTGTTTCATGGTTTCAAATACCACTTACCTTGTTGTGCATCTATTGGAGTTATTGATAAATTGAAAAAGGTGGTCTACATTACTTCTTGGTTTATGGCAAGGTAGGTGCGTCAAGTATCTGAGTTATTATTTAAGCATGTGATGAAGTTGTATGAAAAGAGCCATTGCAAAAGACATTAGATGGTTATGGAATACTTCAGAGTGTCGACATACTTCAACAAACAAGAATGTCTTCTTATTTAAGTCATGAATATTTGAAAGCCATTGCAACTTTCATGGTCTCTGACTTATCTCCTTATTTTTGTGAAGAAGACTATAGAGGAGAAAATTTGGATTTAATGTTGAATCCTCTTCAACCCCAGGAGGTTGATTTGGTATGGGATTCCTCAATTCACAAATAGTATGGAGATTTATTAACAATAATTTAATTATTTATTTTGTAGGTGTTGAAGGAGGTAAGGCCGTAAAAATATCATTTCCATACATCTAACATCCAAGTTTATTACGGAGATGTTAAGGATAAGGCATAAGTGGAGATTCAAGTATAAAATTAAGAGAATTATAAAGCACTCCAAAAAATTACTGGCAATCTGATCCCCAAGCAGTATGTGGCATATTTGGTAGCCTATATAATCTCATATCAAAATGGTTTCTTCATAAAGATTGTAGAAAACATCTAAATCTTTCAAAAATGTTTTCTTGTGTAAAATTTGAAGATCATTTACTAAGCAAAACGGGTATTGAACATATAGCAACAATTATGTTAAAAAGCTTAAATCTTGCTTACTCAAAGTTGAGTGCAATCAACTTGAAGAATGACTATGAGAATAATCAAGTGGATCAGTGGGGCATTCAAGATTTAGAAAATTTATTTCAGAAATATGTTTTATGTCTATTTAAATTAAGTGTAGTTGTAATAGTTTACTTGGTTATGTTTTTTGTGTCACTTGACTTGAGCATGTTATACTCGACAGTGGTCATTTTGTTAGGGGTTTTTGGTAATCTTCCTTTATGAAACAAGCCTTAATTTTATAGGGTGTTTAATTCCTCTTAGAGGATGTTTGTAGGGGAGTTTTTGAATAAGATATTTATGTAATGCCCCAATTACTTTCACTTATTTAGTCCCTTTTTTTTAACCCTTTATTTCTTTTCTTTACTAAACTTTTGATCCTTTTTCCTTTACCGGAGCGGAAGTCTTTTTTCTTTGACAAATCAATCAAATCATAAACAATACATTAATTATTACAAATCATTTTCTCTTCTTACAAATTATGTTCCATTTTAACAATTCTGACTTGTTGTAATAACTCAAAGCACTCCTCATCAGTATGCTCCATTAACTGCGTGATCTTTCCTCACTAGGCTCTTTGTTCAATTTTACCTACATCACAAGATTCATCTATGTGCCTAATGCTCAGTATGTAATGAGAAGTAAAACATGATTTGCATTTATAATAACGTGAATGTTTCATTTTTGTTTAGTGTTCTTTTCTTTTCTTTTCTTTCTTTTCATTATTCTTTTTATCATTTGAGGAAGAGTGGTGAACGTTGATCACATGTATAATATCTCAAAATTTATTATTTGTACTAGGTTATGTTTAATTGGTGTTAAGCATGAAAGTTGATGTATGAATATTAAGGATATGGATTAATTGATATTAAAGATAAATTGTTGAAAACAAGGATGGATTAAAGGAGTGAAGGATTTTGTTTAAGAAATGTAATTTTTGGATTGGGAGAGGATGTCCACATGTGTAAATAAAGGCTTGGACTAGATGACCAAAATGAAGTTTTGTGGCTCTCGGGTAGATTTACTGTTGCCTAGAATTATATTGGTTGACGAACGAATTTGTGACATATTGCAATTTGTGGCTCTCTGGTTGATTTTTGGTTGCCTGGATGTGGATTGGCAGTCGCCAAGAATTGTGACAAAATGAGAGAGTTGAGTCTTGAGCAGGTTTGTGGTTGACCAAAATTGGAGAAGGGGTCAACCGGGACTGTGATAAGTCACCTAAAATAGCATACATATCACAATTTTAAGTGAGGATATGAATTGATGATTTACCAATTCATAGTGGAAGGACTGACACATCTTGCTTGGATAGCTAGGGAGGGAGAATAAAGGTTATTTTGTTTGAATTGAGGAAGATTGAGAAAGAACTTGAGAGAGAAAAGAGGGGAAGAGAAACTGTGAAGTGAGAGGGAAAAAAGAGAAAGGGTGAGACAAAAGGAGAGGAGGAGAGAACGTGAAGGAAGAGGAGGAAACCTTGTAGAGAAAGAAGGTTGTGATTGTCTCTCAAGGTAGGTTGAGTTTTCTTTATGGTTTTATGGAATTAGTTGAAGTTATAGATGATTTATGTTTAGTATTCAATCATAATAATTTGCAGATTGGTATGTTTAAGGTATTAATAATCAAAGGGATAATTGAGGATACTTGCAGAGTATTATCCGAAGGACCTAAAGTAAGAGACAATGTATCTTCTTGGCTCTTTTGCCTACATTACAAGAATTTAGGAATTGTTTGATATGTTGTATGTATGAGGTTAGTATTATGATATGGTTTGATTGTTTGTATGCTATCATGTGATTATTAATATGTTAAGTGCTATATGAGGATAGTATTGATTCTTTGGAAAACTTAAAATGTTGCTTGTTTGATGATTGTTATGAAAGAATAAATAAAGAAATGTAAAGTATTGTATTGTTAATATATGATAGGATGATAGAATTGTATGCATTCATAGTTGTGCATCATGGTTTTGATGAAAATGTTTTATGCATATGTTTTGAAAAGCAAATTGAAAATGTACAAAAATAAATGTAAATAGACGCTACGAGGTATAAGTTCTTGAGATGGTTGTCTTGTGTGGGTCAAGAGGTGCCACTCTCCTTTGTACGGCTATACTTCTAGCGCCTAGACAAGTAATTAGAACTAAATGAAAATGGAATAAAAAGGAAATAAATGTTGTGGGATATTGTGTTCGAGATGGCGGTCCTAAGTGGATCATGAGGGTCACTCTCCTTTATATGGTAATATCTCCAATGCCGGGGCGGTAAAGTGAAAGTAAAGCTAAAGGTAAAGGAAAAATTGAAATAGAAACTATATACATTTTATAAAGTTGCATTTGAAGAGCATAACATATTTATATCTCTCTGAGCGTTAGACTCATAGTTTATGTCTTATGATGTAGGTATGCATGGTAGAGAAAGAAATAGAGATGCAATTGTTGAAGAATTTACACAATAAGATATTGTGCTGGCCAGAATAAAGAGAAAAGGAAAAATGTAAATGTTTTTTAAGTTAAGAAATACTTAGAATAATGTAAACATTTTAAAGAGGAAATTTTATTCATGGTATTTTGTTACATTTCTTTTCACATCCTTTTATTAAGAAAAGTATTCAGCTATACGTTTTATAAAGAAAGAGTTATGTTTAAAGTAAAGTATAAAAACACAGTCATTGCAAACTTGACCACTAGGAATGAGTGGTGAGTTTCGACCAACTCAAATTGTTCTTATACTTTAGGGATAGTGGTGAACTTCGGCTAATGGTGAACTTGTAATACCCGAGTTTTGGATTATGGTAAGCATAGGAGGATAATGTTAATATTGGATAGTAATAAATTTGAATTTTTGGAGATTATGGAGTGATTTTATTGTGGATTATATTACCCCGAAAATAAGTTTAATAAACGTAATAAGTTTGGGTGTAATTTGGTATCGATTATTGCAATGGGGGTTGAAGATTTATTATAAGATTAAGGAGATAATTGATGGATTATGGTTTATAAGATTTATTAGAGGATAATTAGAGTTAATTGGTGTTAAGAGATTGTTGGATTAGTGAAGAGAAAAAAGGATTAAGAGACAAATATATGACAGTGGTGTCGAGGAGGTTGGAGGAGTGAACCGGGTTGATCCTGCGATCGACTTGTGAATGTTGCGTTGCACTGGTCGAGTAAATGATCAACCAGTTGCATGTGGTAATTACTACAGAGGCGAAAAATGGTTTTAAGGTGGAAACTATGTTGAATTGGTCAAGCACGGGATCAACCAGCTCCACTGCATTTATGGAAATTTCTCTAGTTGTGAAAGAAATGCAAATCCCGAGGCGTCAATGTTTATGTGATTCTTCGACGTGTCCTTCTTTACAAATGGTACTTTAGATGGAAGGTAAGGTTAGATTATGGGGATAAATGAAACATATGGAGGAAGCTTCAAGAGAGAAATAGAAATAAAGAGGTAGGGAGAGAGAAGCTTCCCAGAGAAAGCTGAAGGCTGAGAGAGAGTGTTCTATGTGAATCTCTCTGTAGAAGTGGGAGCTTCTAGGGAAAAGGGAAGTGGAGGAGAGGAGAGAAAGTGAGTGAGATTCTGTGAGAGAAAGAGAGAAAGAGAAAGGAGAAGGAAAGACAGAGAGAAGGAACAAAGAAAGGAGCTTCAATCAGAACACAAACAATAGCTCACTTCCTTCTTGTAAGACCTGAGAGAAAGCTCCCACACCTTTCACTTTTCTGTCTTCTTCTAGCAACAAGGCACTCACAGCAGAACCAAGCTAAAAGAAACAAAAATCATTCCTAGAAAGACAATATTTTCTCACAATGTCTAACAACAGAAACAAAACAAACAACAAAGTTCAACCCAACCACTAGCACTCATTTATCTTCAATTACCAGTTGCATAAGTCCATGAAGGAAGCAAAGGAGTTACCTGAAACAAACAGACCTGAGAGCACTTTCACCAGAACACACCCAAGCTGCCTATCACCTTCACGTTTCCATCATCACTGCCATGTCTATATAGGCAGAGAAATTGCATCATCACAAAGAGATCATACACTTCAAAGGAAGGTGGTCCATTGAGTAGATTCCACGTGGAAAGCCAGCCAGAGGAGAAGTAGCTGGAAGAAAAAAAATTGTCCTGGTCTGGTCCAGCGTGAACAACAGTTTACCCTCCTCTGTGTCACGTTCACCTCACCATTTCCAGCCAACGCGAATCACGGCCAACTCAGACTACCAGAACGTCAAATTTAGAATGCCATAGATGGGAAATCAAAACATAAACTGACTTACATGGCCGACGATTCACGGCACCATCGGGAATTCCATTCTCGAGCCCTAGCCGTCGTTCGCTCACCGAGTGCTAGACAATGTGAAAGCCAGACGCCAACAACGTGTCGCGAGAGACGTCCCCGAGCTCAAGCTCGCTCCCTCCGTCATCCTCCTTCGCCTTCATCTTCGCTCTCCCCCTCTGTCTTTCGTCTCGTCTTTCTCCCCCTCTCTCATATTCTGTTCTTCTCTCTCTCTCTCTCAAATGGCCAGCGACCAATTTTAATAAAAATCAGTTTCAACCAAACCGGTTCAATTTCTACTTCTTCCTTAACCGATTTTTGCCCTTCCTTTTATCTCCCAATTCTATTTATCTAAATTTTCATAATTTTATTTAATTAACCCCATTTTCATTTTGTCTATCTCATTATTTTATTCTTCCACTTCTTAGTTATTCCAATTTAATACCATTATTCATTTTTTTCATTATTACTTAACTTTTCCAATTTAATCTCATTATTTATAATCTAACAATTATGTATTTGGTAATACACCGACAATTATTCGACTAATTCTAATATCCCCAATTACTTTCAAATTTATTGTAACATCCCAATATTTTTCAAGTTGGATAGTTATCGGCATATTACCAAGGATGTTCTAGGGCATTAAGTTAGGATTAATACCGCTAATGTTTTCCCCGTTGACGCAATGTAATTGAAGTGTCGAAATTAAGAGGATATTACATTGTGTACTTATACGTGTCATTTGGTGACGTGTAATTATGTGGGAAATGTTAAAGGATATGAGTTAAGTGTGGAAAGATGAAGAAAATGAGAATTTTGGGTGTTAGGATGAGTCTCCAGATGATGCAGACGAGAAGAATGGCGTCCGCATCGAATCTGTCAAAGTCTGGGGACTTTCGGACGACTGCGGACGAAGAGGAGCATCATCCGCATTGAATCGGTCTGATTTTGGGACAATTCAGACGATACGTACGGACGATGTGGATGCTGATTGGCGTCCGAAACTTGACTGTAGCTTGAAATGTTTACTGCAATTGTTGTTTACTTGTTTTAGTTGATGAGTAGACAACTATAAGTGTTTCCCCTTAAAATGCTCATTGCTAGCGTTGAGTTATTGTGTTGATAGTGTGCTGACTGTTAGTTAGATCCTTGAATGATTCACCACTGTCATTTCCTTGTTGATTGATAGGATAGATTGTTGGTGCTTTGTAGATTACTGCCAACTCTATGATATTTCCTTTAGTTATATACCCTGTTTTCATGTCTTCATTGTTTCAAATGCCTTATGTTAATGAAAGAGTGATGAACACTAATGCTTAAAGGTGATGAATGTTCAAATGTGAGAAGCGATAAACTCATGCTACATAGTTACTTGTTGTCAGTTAGATATTTCTATGTAGCTATTATTTTCTCCATTTCGTGCTGCTGCAAATGGTTGTTCTGGTGAATATCTTTGTACTAACACTTGTGATAATTGAACTAAGATATTTATTATCTGGCTAATCAACTAGAACACCTAAGTATGTTAATCAATTAGTTAACTTAAGTATGTGAATTAATCTATGTTGTAACCTCTTCTAGCATGTGAATTAATTAGAGTAATTATTGAAAATGTTTAATAAGTTGTTTGATTAATAATTAGTAATCATCTTCCTGAACATGCTAATTAGTTAAGGATAATATCAACCTATTAAATTAACAAAGCATGTTAATTATTAACAAAGCATGTTGACTAATTTAACTAAAGTAATTAATTTAACTTAAGTATGATAATCAACTTAAGCATGTTAAACAACTTAATTAGAATAATTAATTAGACTTAAACATGTTAATTAACTTAAGTATGTTAATCAACTTAAGCATGTTGAGTAATAATTAAGTATGTCAAACAACTTAATTAGAACAGTTAATTTGACCTAGGCATGTTGATTAACTTAATCATGTTAAATGGCTTAAGCATGTTAATTAGTTACTTAAGCATGTAATCAACTAGGTTGTTTGATATACCGTTATCATCCTTAATCGCTATTGTTCCGTAACAGATATTCCTTATTAATTTGGTGTGTGTTTCTTTCTTGTAATACATGCTTTACTGCGATGGTTCATTGATGAATATTTCTGCTTGAGAATGGAAAAGAGTTAGAATGATGAGTCAAAGCATGAATATGTTATTGTTGCTGCTGCCTATCATTAAAATATCTCTGCATATATTGGAGAGTGCTTACCTCGCGGTCAAGCCATTAGTCGCCCCTCTCACTAGGAGGCTCGCGGACTCCACAGTTCCATCTTGGTTTTCTTGAAGTTCTTGTGAGTGGTTCTTGTTTCTTGCTATTCTAATCTACTAATAACATGTTGTTACTATCCTATATGTTGAGTATTGTTGAAGGAATTATGTCAAGATCATTACTTTAGTGGATTTCTTGTTATCGCTAATCTGTCTTTGGATAAGGGCTACTGGTTCTTTGCGATTGTGATTGATATTCGAAGCCCTTACGCACTCCATTTCGACTTTGTTCCTTCTGATGATTTGTTCCATAAATTGTCAAGTTCCTTCCCTCAAAATTTGGTAGTTTTTGGATGTATACAGAGAGAGTTATCGCCGTTTGATTACAAGTTGTCAAATCTGCTCGAGTAAACCCTAGATTTTGGGATTGTATTGTTTTGATCATATCTTTAGATTCTGAGTGGATTTTGCATTGGATTTTTGACACGATATTCCTGGATGTGTTATTTTGGTGATCTCTAAAAATCAGCTATCGTTCACTTTTGGATGAAAAGATATTTTTTGTTTGAGGTTGCTGGTTCAGAAAATTACAGTTTTGTGGCCAATTTTCTATAAGTGCTAATCCTTGGAGCATATCATTTGGTATCAAAGCCAGGTTAATGTAGCGCCTTTGCCATCCCACATCAGATTTGGGACAACTAGACTGGTCGCACTTAAGTGGGAGGTGGTGCTTCACCCATTGCGAGGTCTTTTGGGGCTTGGGCTCTCTTTGCAGGGTCTGCCCCAAGAACAAATTCGTGCGAGTATGGACGGGGGAGACCCCGGCCCAAAGCGGACAATATCACATTGGGTTGCCCATGGCCCACTTGGTGCACATCAATGTGTAAAGTTGCAGTGGATGAACATGCTTCTATTGTAGACATCCACTCGCTTTTCTCCACAAAAAACAATATGCCACGGTCACTTTTTACGCTTACTTCCATAGACAACAACACTTTTGTAGAAACTAACGTTATAATACCGCAATTTCTTATAGCGAAAGTAAGTAAGGGTAATTGGAAAATTAATTGGGTGTAATGAGATTATTTGGATAATTATATTTGATGGAAAATTAATTTAGAAAACTGAATTAAAGAATTTAACTTTGACACGTAATCATTGTAAGGGAATATTCAGAATAAATCGAGAATTGGAAATAGGGTCAATTAATATACTATATGTATTTTTTATAATTATATATTTATTAAATAAATTAAAATAGAATAAGTGAAGAAAATGATTATTTAAATACAACTGTTAATTTAAGAGATAAAATAGAATTAAATTAAAGTAATTAAATAAATGAAGAAATAAAATTAAATGATTAAAATGAGGAAGAGGTTGAACTAAATTGGTTCGGTCTGGTTTGGGTTTTGTTCTACGGCCCGCAACCGATTCTAATGAAACAAAGGGGAGATGTTTTAGAAAAGAAAGAGAGAGCGAGAGACAAAGAGAGGGTGGGCAACTTAGGTTGGTTATAGGGGAGGCAACTCGCAAAGGTGAAGTGCTGTATGGCGAGCAGCGGGTCGTGTGAATGGCGAGGTTAGCATTGGTGGAACGCTCGAGCTGTGGGATGAGTTGGGTCAAGCTCCTACGTGCTGCGAATCCCATAGCTGGGCCAAGTTAAGTCGGTTGTTTCTGTCCAATGTTTTTTCTTCTCCCTGGTCTTTCGCTGATGGGGTGATTCGGTAGGTGTGGTTTGAATTGGGTGAAAACTGGAAGTGACGAATTGGGCAGGGGATTGCTGTGGGTGCTGCCAGATCTATACACTGGTCATATTTTTTATGCAATATTAACCCTGTTCTATTTGGTTCTCCTACCCAAGGAGATGATGGAGATCCCAAGATGGTTAAGCTTGTAATTCTTCCACATTAACTTTTCTTTATAGATGGCATTTTGTGAAGGGTGTTAGGTGAGGCATGGGGATTGTGTAATGCATTTAAGGGAAGCTTTATTCTCTTGAAAACATAGAATAGAAGCTGTGTGAGAAGAGTGAAATACCGAGGGAGTGGTAGAGAGGAAACAGGGGGGAAGTGCTTCTAAAGAAAGAATGAGAGCTTGCTAGAGGAGGATTTCTTCTAGGCATCCTCGGTTGTGCTTCTATTGAGCCGATTCATCTTTGATTTCTAAGGCTTGACTTTGGTTGTTGATTGATTTACTATGATGGTCACATTGGTTGCTGTTTTGAAGGAAAAACAAGAATCTGCTCTGTTAGTATGATTTCCTTCTTTGCTGCTTTTGGATGTTTGGTTTTCTGGTGATGGTAGTTTATATGGATTTTACTGGATGGTGTAGTATGAGAATGATATGCCTTGTTGGTTACTGCTTTGTTGATTGTGAAAAATATTGTTGGGGTTGGATTTTGTTATGTTCTTTTGATAAGTAACGTAATTGGTATTTGGATTGTGAAATCTCCTTAAGCGAGTGAATGAAGAATATTGCTCTCTACTAATGTTTAGTGCTAAAAAATATAAATCGTGCTCTGTAAATGTGGAATCATTTATGCTCTTTTTTGCTGATTACAGTGATAGCCTTTGGTTTGATTCTGCAACTGTGGGTACTGCTAAATACTGGTAATGTCCTCTACATATTTGCTACTTATGATAATTGGGAAATGCTCTCTGTGTTGCTAGTTGTTGAATGAATGCCTCCGTTCATTATTGTCATGTGTGAGTATGTTAGATGTATACTCTTTGGGATTAATATTTTGAATGTTGGACCTTAATGACTAACAGTAATGAATGATGTTGAAGGAAAATTGAAAGTTGCAAATAATGGGTAATATGGTGTAAAAGTACATATTGGCATGGAGCTGAGAGGTGGATTAGTTGCTTAGTTGTTAATGATAAATTTTTTAATTGTGACGGTACAAAGAAAAAGGAAGAAAGGATAGCGTTAAGTGTTGAATGCTTGAAGGAAAATGAGGTAAGTAATACTGCATGTGCTTTGGTTTTTGAGGCCCTACATTGCAAGAGTTAGGATATGCATGTTGATTGTTTATCACTTTATTAGAATAGTAAGATATTGAGCATATCTACTGTTTTATGAACATGTCTACTGCTTTACTAGCATGTTCACTACTTTATCAGCATGTCTACTACTTTACTAGCACATATACTTCTTTATCAACATGTCAACTATTTTATTAGCAAGTCTACTGCTTTATGAGCATGTCCCGTGAATTGTAATCGTAACATCCCGTAAGTTTTTTCATATAAAAATTTTCTTTTCTTTAAAATACTTGTGAGGGAAAACCAGAGTAAACATACATTGGAAGTCTTAACCATATAAATACCACGAACCAGTAGTTTAAAACTATTTAAACAAGCATCGTTAAAACATTTATTTAAAACCATTTAAAGTCAATAACACATGAAAGTATTTTAAATCACTTAAAAGAGTTAAACAAGTTTATTCCATTTCTGTGAGCCATAACCCCCAAGGTCAATGTAGCCAACAACACAAATGCCCAACTCGACAATACTCCATCAGCTACGTCCTTAATTAGCTTTATTTAATCATCGGCTCCTTACCTACATCATAGGACATAACTACGAGCCTAAAGCTCAGTAAGCGGTATAAACATAAAACATGAAATACACATACAACTTTTAAAGTCTATACTAAGTTTTCTGTATCACTTACCTATTACTGTTTCTATCTTTTATTATTATTTATTCTGTTTCTACACTGTGAGTATCCAACCGGACCACAAAAACCCCTATTTACGTATATTCCATTTAATTATATTACTATTCCATTTTCATTGAGTTCCAATTACTCATACAAGTGTTAGAGATGTCAAGTTGACAAGATAGATCGGTTTATGCTTAAGGCAGCCATCCTGTGGCAAACACCTAGGCGACCAACTCAAGAACTCACATCTCTAACCAACTATTTATGTATATTTTTATTCACTTCTATTTTCATTTAGTTCCAATTACCCATCCAAGTGTTTGAGAAGTCAACTTGACAAGGTAGAGCGGTTTCTGCACAAGGCGGCCATCCTGTGGCAGACACCTAGGCGACCAACTCAAGAACCCACATCTCTATCCACCTACTTACGTTTATTAATTTTCATATACTTTATGATTTCAAATCTTAAGATTGTTGTGCGCATACAATCTTATCTAACGTGTTCATTGATCGTATCCTAATAACGTGATCCATTCCTAACTAAGGAACTGAATCTAATTCTAATAAATATACAAATCATAACAAGCAATCAAACAAATAACAAACACCCCCTAATTCCTAGGAAGTAAGCCCTTTCAGACAAAACACATGCAGTACCATTTACTTGGAGTCCTTAGCTTTAATGAGTTAGCAGTTAAAGTTTCTTCTTGTCAATACCTAAACACCAAAGGCTTCCCTTCCAAGTTAAAAACCCGAGCCAGCAGTTCTCCACCCTCGGCCACTTTCTGAGAACCCTTCATGGACTCCAACTCAATAATCACAAAGTTTCTCCTCATAGCTTCACTGATCTCCTTAGACTCCCCTCAGATACTAAATGTTTCTCACAAATCCTCACTGAATTCATTCGCACAAAATCATAGAATTAGAACTTCACAACCATTCTCACTCTATCTTTGTTCCACACAACTCCAAAACCTCACTTTTGAAAAACTCCGAAAGCTCATAATTTCCTTTACGGTTTCTTCTTCTTCCAAAACCCTCATACCTTCTTTTCACCTCTCTGTAAACCGTCACGATTTCTTTCTCTCAAAACTACAGCACATTAGAGATCTCATAATTTTACAAACACAAACTCTAGAAGCAAGACGTCACTCAAGATTTTTGCAAAGCTTCACCATAGTTATCCTTCTTTATGATTCTCCACTTCACGCCTCTTTATTTATAGGCCACTAACCAACACCTCTTCATCGTCCAGATGAAGATGGAAGGCCAAAGGAATGCAACTCTTCAACATCCAGACAAGTACAATGTAGACTTCAGAAGCTTCTAGATATTGTGTTCCATTTCTATTGACTCATTAGATTGGTAGTCGATCGCTTTAACTTTGGCCGATCGACTGCTAGTCCATCGATCGACAACAGATTTCTTTGTTCCAAATCGCCTGACGATCGACTCAAAAGGTTGCATCCTTGGGCGAACGACCGCCACCCAAAACCGATCGTGTAGGGTTATTTCTCCATATATACACACTGATGTATCCCAAAAACCTAACTGTGTGACCTTGAGCCATGAGGTTCACTATTTTTCTAACCAAGTTATTTCTTTTGTGTAATTTTCCTTCTGTAGGTCTATCATGGAGTTGTTTAAGTTGAGCATTGATGAAAGGCATAACACAAGTTTTGGAGATAAATGACACATTCCAAAAATCTGCTCATAAATTGACCCCCGAGGTGTACATGTCATTTTTGGCAATCAATCAAAGTTCACATTGGAAAGTGCTCTTCATAACAAATGTAGCTGATACGTAAAGCTTTCCAGAAAGGTCTTTGACGTTAATTTTGGAGCTTGTTTGCTATGTCAAACGCAGCTTTAATAGAAGGATAAAAACTAGCCAAAATATTATTTTTTTGTTTTTGGGTGTTTTATATTTTGGGGGTTTCTTTTGTAATTTTTCTTTTGGGGCAAAATTGTAATTTTTCCATTAGAGAGGTATTTTATCCTCTCTAATGAACCCTATTCGAACTAATTGAAAAAAAAACCCTAAAAGATAGCCTTTTGTTCTTGAGCTCTTGGAGATCTGTGGAGTCACCCTCTCGGCCACCTTCAATCTATCCAATCAGTTTGTTTGTTCTTCCTAGATCTTGGACAAACCGATTCATGCTGTCTCTTCTAGCTCCTCCTCCTTGTGTGGTTGTGTTTGTGGCATGGAGGTAGAAGAAATAGCATCCCTTAGTGGAGAGAGCCATTCTTTGCATTGGCCGAACTAGGCCCCCCTTGATTTTGGACGATTTGTGGACTTCATCAGTTTGTCTCTTTATTTCATCCATCTTCTTGAGAAGTGGTTTTGGTTTCTTGATGTTCTTGGTTAGTTTCTTTATTGGCGATGATTTGGTGGAGATTCTTTGTGATTTGGATTTGGAAACGTTGTTTTAAAAAGGAAAGCATTTGTTGTCAAGAATCTGTTTCTGCGCAGTCCAGATTTGATCTTCGATTTGAAGCATGCATAGCTTCGTGTAAATGTGCTATTTCGGGCTAATATTTGATACATGCATTATTTGGATTGTTATGTATTATTCCTCCAAAATTGGGCTTGATTAGGTGTATGCAAGTGGTGATTTTGTTGCACTAATTTTGATAGCCAGAAATTGTCTCACAAAACCCTAGTCCGAGGGTGATTTTTACAATAATGTCTCTCAGCGTGTGAAGCGAGTTTGAAGCTTGATTTTGGATATAATTATCTTTGAGTTATTGACTTTGTTCCCTGTAAGTTTTAGCCTTTAACTCCATATGCCTCTAGAGTTATATCGGTTTAAAGTCTGAAGGTTGGAATTCGACATAGCCAATTTTACAGATTTGTCAATCTTGCATAATTAGGGTTTGGACCATTACACATTATTCCATCGCATGATATAAATATATAAATATTTTCCTTGCAGCCATATGTCTTAATTGGGATTGTAATATCTTTCATGCAACTCCATCTTCTCCAAACCATTATGCACTAAAACCATATATGTATGAATATCTACATTATCTAAACTATCATTAAATTTATATTATAGGTTCCACTATTCGTCCTTCACTTTTATCCAAGTAAATTTTCAGTAAATGTTAAGAACCTTATTATTCTCAACCTTTCAATCATTACTATATCTAAATATATTTTCTCTTAACAATACCTTAACAAAAGCTTTTATCCATCACATCCAATTTCACTGACTATAATTCACTAATCCAATTCTAAATCAACAAACAATTCTCCAATAACCTTAATCCTTTCTCTAACCTAAATAATCCTAGTATCATAGTTCACTTTATCCAAATATATTTCTCTTGGTAAATACCTTAATCGTCCATTTTAGCTCCTAAAACCATAGAATTATCACTTAAGCCATGCGTTTAGCGTTACAAAAATTCAGGATATTACATTCCTCCCACGTTATATAAATATTCAAAATTTGTCTAGTCTAAATGTATTTATTCTTGCCTAAAATGTATTCTCCATGTATCCTTTCCTATTATTGTCATATATACCTAACATATCTATCAAATTAATTACCAAGGGGACCTATAAAATGAAGCTTTAAATTTTACTAAATCGCATAATACCTAGCCTAGACATAGAAGAATCATTTTCTTGAAATCCATACAGCGAAAATATTTGTGGTGTAACTTTTCCTTGTTCTTTGATCAACAACGGATAGTTCTTAACCAAATGTCCTTGCTTCCCACACTTAAAGCACTATCAAGTACCAGCTCTACATTCACCATAATGCTTCTTGTTAAACCTAGGACACGGTTCAACTTGAGAGTTTCTAACAAAAGCTACATCTATCTCGCTCTGTGCACGCTTATCATTTGCAGAGTGATCCTCATTGTCGAATGTTTGCTCTGCTGCTTTTTCAATTATCTTTATGTGTTTAAGTTTGGTCATTCTTCTTCAACTCTGATTCATTTCTCTCTATTTAATAACTTGCACCTCAGCCTCCTCTATTTCTAAAGCTTTTGTTACTATCCTAGAGTATGACACGTTTTCAACACCATATATCTTTATTCTCCGAAATATCTCAGCCTTTAGTCCTTGGACAAAGTGGTAAACGTTAAGATCATTAGTAGCTACTAAGTGACTAGTAAATTAGGATAGCACCTCAAACTTCACTAACCCACCTAACTTCTAAGGCCAAGCTATTTTGTGAAAATACTTATAAAAAAAATATCCTTAAATTCATTTCTCTTATGTCCTGAGTTGTCCCTGAGTTGTCTTAATAGTATCCCACCAAGTTATTTCCAGTTCGAACCTTATTCTTTCTCTCACTATTATAATTGTCTACGATAATTCTATATAAAATAAAACACTATTGGATAACTTAACTTAACTGTGCTTACAGTTGATGAAGCATCCCCATGTTAAGTTTTGCACTGTTGGTAGTCTACAGAAAAGATTTTGACCAGGTTATACTCTTATACAATTTATAACATCCCGCAACTTTTTTCGTATAAAAATTTTATTTTCTTTAAACAAACTCGTAAAGGAAAACCAGAGTAAACATATAGCGGAAGTCTTAACCATATAAATAACACAAACCAGCAGTTTAAAAACTATTTAAATAAGCATTGCTAAAACATTTATTTAAAACAATTTAAAGCCAATAACACATGAAAGTATTTTGAATCACTTAAAATAGTTAAACAAGTTTATTCTATTTCTATGAGCCATAACCCCCATGGTCCATGTCGCCAATAGAACAAATGCCCAACTCGACAATACTCCATCAGCTATGTCTTGTATTAGCTTTATCAAATCATCAGCTCCTTACTTACTCCAGTGGACCTAACTATGAGCTTAAAGCTCAGTAGGTAGTTTAACCGTAAAATATGAAATACACATACAACTCTTAAAGTTTGTAATAAGTTTTCTATTTTGCTTATCTGTTATTGTTTCTGTCCTTTACTGTTAGTTAATCCATTTCTGCGCTGGGCGTATGCCACCGAACCACAAAAACCCCTATTTACGTATATTCCATTTAATTCTGTTACTGTTCTATTTTCATTTAGTTCCAATTACCCATCCAAGTGTTATAGTTGTCAACTTGACAAGGTAGAGTGGTTTATGCACAAGATGGCCATCCCGTGGCACACACCTAGGCGACCAACTCAAGTACCCACATCTCTAACCACTTATTTACGTATATTTTTATTCACTTCTATTTTCATTTAGTTTCAATTATCCAAGTGTTAAAGATATCAACTTGACAATGTGGATCAGCCATCCTATGAAACAAACCTAGGCGACCAACTCAAGAACCCACATCTCTAACCACCTATTTACGTTTATTAATTTTAGTGTACTTTATGATTTCAAGTCTTAACATTGTTGTGCGCATACAATTCTATCTAATGTGTTCCTTGATCGTATCCTCATAATGTGATCCATTCGTAACTAAAGAACTGAACCTAATTCTAATAAACATACAAATCATAACAAGCAATCAAACAAACAATAAACATCCACTTAATTCCCGTGGTGTAAGCCTATTGGACAAAAAAAATGCAGTACCACTTACCAAGAGTCCTTATCTTTAATGAGTTAGCACTTAAAGTTTCTCCTCATCAACACCAGAACACCAAAGGCTTCCCTTCACAGTTTCAAAACCCCAACTAGCACTTCTTCACCCTCGATCACTTTCTGAAAACCCTACACGAACTCCCACTCAATAATCGCAAAGTTTCTCCTCATAGCTTTGCTGATCTCCTTAGACTCCCAATGGATACAACATGTTTGTCACAGATCCTCACTGAATTGATTCTCACAAAATCACAAAATCATAACTTTATATCCATTCTCTCTCTGTTCCACCCAACTCCAAAAGCTCACTTTTCAAAAACTCCAAAAGCTCACAATTTCCTTTATGGTTTTTTTTCTTCCAGAACCCTCAGGGCCTTCTTTTCACCACGATTTCACCTCTCTGTAAACCTTCACAATTTCTTTCTGTCAAAAGTATAGTACATCAAAGACGTCAAAACTCAGCCTCACATATTCACAAACACAAACTCTAGAAGCAAGACCTCACTCAAGCTTTCGGCAGAGCTTCTTCATAGTTTTCCTTCACTATGATTCTCCACTCTTTGCTTCTCTATTTACAGGCCACAAACAAAAACCTCTTCATCATCGAGATGAAGATAGAAGGCAAAAGTAACACAAATCTTCACCGTCTAGGTGCGTACAATGTAGACATCAGTTTCGTGGTCGATCATTTCATCTTTCGCCAATTAACCGCCAATCCATCGATTGACCGCAGAGTTCTTTACTCCAAATTGCCAGATTATCGGGCTACGTGATCGTATCCATGGGCAAACAACTACCACCCAAAATCGATCGTCCTCGGTTATTTCTCCATATATACAAGTTATTCCATAACGTGATATAAATATATAAATATTTACATTCCAACCATAGATGTTCATTATGATTGTAATATCTTCCATGCAACTTCATCTTCTCCAAACCAATATGCACTAAATCCATATATATATATATATATATATATATATGAACATCTACATTATCTAAACTATCATTAAACTTATATTATATGTTCCACTATTCTTCATTAACTTTTATCCAAGTCAATTTCCAATAAATGTTAAGTACCTTATTATTCTTAACCTTTCAATCCTTACTATATCCAAATATATCCAATTATATTTTCTCTTAACAATATTTTAACAGAAGCTTTTATCCATCACCTCCAATTTCACTGACTATAATTCACTAATACAATTCTAAATAACGAAATAATTCTTTAATAACCTTAATCATTTGTCTAAGGTAAATAATTCTTGTATTATGGTTCACTTTATCAAAATTATTTTCTCCTGGTCAATACCTTAATCATCCATTTTATCTTCAAAAACCTCAGAATTATCACTTAAGTCATGCGTTTAGCTTTAGAAAAATTGGGGATATTATAGTAATGGCAGATGTTTATTAGAATTATATTCCTTTAATAATATGATAGAATGTACACATTCACGAACATCACACATAATAGTTTTCAAAGGATTACGAAAATAGTTTTCATGCATGGTTTTGAAAAGAAAATAAAAAATGAAACAAAAGAAGAATACATGTAAAGCAAATGAACAAGTAAAGTAAAGGCGTTGGACTGGTAGGTCAAGCTCGGCAACCAAAGCATGTAATGAAATGTTTTTATGGACAGGTAGCTAAAGCTTGACACAGAAACAAAAGAAATGTAATTAATGGTTTTTGTGGACCGGTAGGTCAAGCTTTACACAAAAACAAAAGAAATATAAAGATAACGATTTTTGTGGATCGGTAAGTAATGCCCAGCACAGAATTAAAATAAAAGAACAATAAAGTGATGATAAAGAAATGGTAATGGTAATAGTAATAGAAACAAAAATGGAAACAAATATAGATACGTTTACGCATACATATACAAAAATGGAAACGAAAATGGAAACGAAAACAAAAATGGAAACAGATACGAATACAAATACGGGAACATAAACAGAAACAGAAACAAAAATGGAATTGAAAATGGAAACGGAAATAGAAATAGAAACAGAAATGAAAATAGTAATAGATATAGAAACAAAAAAAGAAAGGAGACTAAAATGTATAAGATAAAAGAAAACAAAGATGGATAATGATACATGGTTTTAAAAGATGCATAGCATGTTTACAGTTTCCCTTTATATCACTCACTGAACCTTATGCTTATTAGTTAAGTCTTGCGATGTAGGTACACACACAGGAGAACAAGTTAAGAAGCAATTAATGAAGGTTTTGCACATGCGGATCTTGGGGCTAGCTAGGCTAATGGATGTAAAAGAAATGGTGATATGCCCCAAGGTCCCGTCACTTGAGCCCTAGCCAAGGGCTCCTTTATTTTCTAACCTTTTTATTTATTTTGTAGGTGTTTCTTCTCTAGCCAACTTGAAGGAGAGTTTTGATCAATTTCACAAAGAGGAGTCTGTGCATTTGGACTAGTGGATGTCATGTTAATCATAGAAGAAATAGTGGGCTTTCCTTTCCACCTAGAATCTGACCTCTGGGTGTTCAAGGGTACTTTTGGGAATCGGGAAGACTTCATTTCAAATTTTGTGCTTCATACAATTTGTAGCAGACATTCAGAGCTTTGCAAAGTGGTATTTGGCATTACATTTGGGGTTTGTTTTCTATGTCAAACATCCCATTTACAGAGGCAAAAATCCAACCACTGAATTATTTTATGTTTTTTAATTTTGAGGTTATTTTTGTCGTTTGCTGTTTAGGGTACTTTTGTAAATTGTTATTTTCCATTAGAGAGGTATTTTATTCTCTCTAATGAACCCCAATCGGACTTTTAGTTGGAAAACCCCAAAAGAAGGAATTCTTGTTCTTGTTTCTTGAAGACCCGCGGACTTTATCCTCTCAGCCACCCTTCATCTATCAATCAAATCTACTTGTTCTTGCTAGGTCTCAAGTAGATAGATCTTTGCTGCCTCTTCCAATCACTTCCTCGTGTTGTTATGATTGTGGTGTGAAGGTAGAAGAACTAGCAAAACTCAGTGGAGAGAGCTATTCTTGAAGTGGCCGAACTAGTTGCCCCCTTGGAGTTTGAGGGTGAGCGAACTTCATCGGTTTGTCACCTCTTATTCGTCCATCCTCTTGAGAAGTGATTCTGTTTCCTTGAAGTTCTTGATTGTATCTTTATTGGTGTGGATTTGGTGGAGATTTGATTATGATTTGGAATTGATAATCATTGATTTCAAAGGAAAGTATTCATCATCGAGAATCTGTTTTTTAGTGCGCTTTAGATCTGTCCCCAATTTGTGTCTTGCATAGCTCTGTGAATGCGTGATATTTGGGGCTAATAAATGATAGAGGTATTCTGGGAATGTTATATCTTTATTGGTGTGGATTTGGTGGAGATTTTATTGTGATTTGGAATTGATAATCGTTTATTTAAAAGGAAAATATTCATCATCAAGAATCTGCTTTTTTGTACGCTTTAGACCTATCTCTGATTTGTGTCTTGCATAGCTCTGTGAATGTGTTATATTTGGGGCTAATAATTGATATAGGTATTGCTGGGATTGTTAAGCATTGTTCCTCCAAAATTTGGACTGATTAAGTGTATGCAAGTGGAGATCTCGTTGTGTTATTCTTGACCGCCAGAATATTGACCGCCAAACCCTAATCCGTGGGTGATTTTTGCAGTAACATAACTCCAAGTTTGAAGAGAGTTTGACGCTAGATTTTGGATATAATTCTCTTTGGGTTGTTGTCCTAAGCTCCTGTAAGTTTTAGCCCTTAACTCTGTATGCCACTGAAGTTACACATGTTTAAAGATTGAAGACCAGATTATTCATGTAGCAGAGAATCTATTGTGATTGTGCTGCGTAGAGTCTTCGTGGACTCTATCAAATGGTTTGTAAATGCTTTGTACTTTTATTTAGATTGTAAGAGAAAAGAAGTTTATTTAAACGATTTAATAAATGTTTTAATTCGAAAAATTCTTTATTCAGTTGTTCTTCTGTTGTGTTTTACAAAGGGTTTTACAAAAAGAATTTTTATAATCGTCTTTTAAGTGGTTTTAATAAAGAAGTGTCATATGCTATTTTATACAGTTTATTTATTGTCCTTTAACTGAATTGTTTTATGCTTCCTCTACGTTCTGAGAACAAGGATTTTATAACAAAAAGGGTTCCATTGCCCACAAAGATTTTAGAAATGTGTTTTAAGTAAAGGATTTTAACGATCTGGTTTTAAAAAAAGAATTCTAATTATAATTTAAAAGCTTTTAATAAAGACATCCGCTAATTTTATAAAGGAAAAGAAAAATTTTTAAATTTCACTCAATTTTCAAAGCAAAGAAAAACCAAGTCGTTGCAAACGTTTTCATGGATACCTCATTCCATGGATCCCTCTTAGATTATTAGCCAATTTCTATCCACCATGTATGCATATCCTTTAGTTGATATTTCTTCTGTAGATACCAATGCTTTCATAGACACCAAAACTTCTGCAGCACCTCATCCTACGGATCCCTCTTAAACTGTCCTCCAATCACCATCCATCACATACACATTCTTTCACTGATACCTTTCTATTGCATATACCAATGCTTTTGCAGACACCAACATCTCTATGGACATCTCATATGCAGATCCTTTTTAAAGTGTCTGTCACTCGCCATTTTTGCACATATAACTTTTTATTGCAAATACCAACGCTTTTGTAGATACCAATATTTTTTCTGAAACCTAATCCATGGATCCTTTTTAAACTATTCGCCAATCGATGTCTCCCACATACACATATTTTTCCTAGATATCAATACTTTTACAGATAAGTTATCACACAACTGAAATCAGATATTTGTGGTAACTTACTCTTTTGTGGATGCCAATACTTTCACAAACATGTCAACACATGACTAAAATCAAATATCCATGGACATTTACTCTTCTACAAATGTCAATACTTCTGCAGACGCTATCCTTTGTGTTTTCAAAATTTCAAATCAAACATGAACTCGTACAGATAAACTTTCCTAGTGTTACTCTATATGTATATGTGAGTTTTACTTGTTTTTATTCACATGCAAGGTATTTCATTGTTGTTATGTTACATGTACGAGATGATAAATCCTATTAATGATTTGGACTATCATGGTGTCAAGGTATCATGAGGCTATCGTAGTACATCTTCTTCTATGTGAAGATGTTTGTCTGTGCACTATATGAAAATGGGTAGTAGGGAGGTGATGATGCACTTCTTGGGTCTTCAAATTCCTAAACATGATCATGGTGTATTTGTTTTGAGTTGTGTCTTCATGGACAGGTTCATTTGCAACCCCTGTGGTGCTGCTTGATCTTCAGATCCTCCTTACAGTTCTTCCTCCTGGCTGGTGAAGTGTTGTCATCTTTGGACTGCCGTCTTTCTGTGTGATTGTATCATAGAGGTCATTGGGCAACCCTCTTTTTCATAGATCCCTATTTTAATTTTATAAAAAACAATGTAAGCTTGTTTTACTATAGTTGGCTACGTGTCTAGCAATGGTTAGAGGATTACCTCATCGGTGGCTAGTGGAGGCTATTTTGCTAAAATAGTAAAAAAGTTTTAAAATGATTATAATGCGCAATAACAATATTTTGATTCATCATGGTTTTGTCGTGAAAAGGTAAAACCAAGTTTACATGCATTGTATGTAATATAAAGTGCCAAGTAGTTAGTCACTCACACCAATGACATCATCAATGCTAGTTAAAAGTAAAGGTAACCAGAAGTAGCTGTGCGGTGGTGGACCATTGTAACACCTCATAGTGTAAAACCTTTTTCTTGCCTTTTTTTTAAAAAGAATCAAACTGTTTTTATGTCTTTGAAAACAACGACTAAACAATACCCTTAAAATATCATAGCTGAAGTTTTTAAAATTCAAACGTAGTTAAAATCGAACATAAAATAAACATTAATATTTATAAAACATTTTGACATTCTCCAAACAGTTAAAGCACAACTTAAATAAAGATTTCGTAACAACTTATTGAAAATTCTAAAAATAATCCCTCCTTTTTCAGTCTTCACCCACAAGTCAACTTCACTCCAACAAGTTGCAACATTGCCCATGACAGAACTCCAACAACAACTATCATTCATTCGCATCATTAGGTACCTTATTAAAATCATCCTCACCTACATAATAAAATTCATCTATGAATCTAGCGCTTAGTAAATGATGCATATAAAGTTTTGACCATGAGATACAATTCATAAAAAACATGTACTTTCATCTTTAGTCTTTCTTTCTTTTCTTTAACTTTAAAGCCCAGCCAATGGGGGTAATGTAGTCTTGAGGAGAAAATGGCAACATTAAGTCCACTTCATGCAAGACAGCCAACTCGAACCTCACCTCACAATAACTATTTATGTTTATTTAGTCTTTCTTAATGAAAACATTTTTCATTATGCATGGGATGTGAACATAATCATACATGCAAAACAAAATACTTTCCAGTCTAATATCACATGCAAAACAAAATAGTCATACGTTTCCTAATTTCTTATGTCATTCTATCATTTGCATGTTTTAATAATAAAGAAAAACAACAAATAAACATTACATCCTCTATAAGCGTCTAATATCATAGTAACATATCCTTGGTAAACGTCTAATATCACAATAACACATCCTCGATCAACAGTCATAAAGCATCACAAACAAAATAAATATTATAAACATAAAGTACCCTAGAACATTGAGATGTATGCCAAAGGCCAAACACATGCAAACATCACTTACCTATGATTCTTAGTGAAGTTTGTTTACTCACAATCCTATCTAACCTTCTCTCTAACTTGTTTTCAACGCACTTATTTTCCTTTAGAGAGTTTGAGATAAAAAATGCAAACTCTTGTGGCTCCTAATGCATGGCTGATTAGGGTTTCGTCCCAACCTTCTTTTTTATAATTCAATAACCTTCCTTTCAATTAATCTAGAAATATATTCACAATCTAAAAATTATATTGGAAATCTGAAAAATATTCATGGTCTCAAAGATTCAAGAACAATCATGTTCTAAAGTGTCCTAAATAGCTGTCGCGTGCACGTGTACTTTCATTATGGGCGCATGTGCTTCTGATGCGGATATTAGCTATACATATCTACACTATCCACTAATCTCCATCTACCATGTTCACTTGTAGGATCAAAATTAACCTTGTGTCAAGGGGGGGGTTGCTAATCGTCACTACTTACGAC
>CM039486.1:18147608-18172810 GCA_022433065.1 Begonia loranthoides | reverse complement strand
GTCCGAAAATAGAGTCTACTCTCTGTAATATTTATGTTTGACCAACATCCGTAATGGTCGAGAGCATTCACCACTTTAGATTTTTCAAGCACACTGTAAGATTTCAGGTTGATCGCTTTTGTTCTCTGCTCAACTACCTCCGTTGATTTCAAAAACTTCATGCTCTCTGTTTGAATTTCGGTCAACCGGCCCTCTGCCTTGCTCACCTACAATTTCATATTTTTCTTGAATTAAAGTTTATATGTCCCAAAAACTAAGGCATTAACTACAAGGATTCCAACAAACATGTTAGTACACTTAAATACCCATATTAAAATGTATTTTCAATGAAAACTAATAATATACTCAATTGAAATCATATTTATAATTCATAAAGGATAATGCAATTACACATCATCAAAACAACTAAGATAACACACATATCAACATTACTTCTATGGACCCTAACGCTTCTGTGGACGGCAAAGCTTCTTCTATGGATATCTGCTCACATTGTTTGCCGATCATAATCCACCACGTGCATATATCCTTCGTAGAAAAACCTCATTCTACTTATTCCACCTCATCCCCAGACACTATCGCTTTACTTGTGGATATCTACTCAACTTGTCCCCTAACAACTATCTACCACGTACACATGTCTTTTTGTTGCCAAATCTCATTTTTCCACTCTTCACTCACATAATCCACCAATCAGCATCTCCTAAATCCCAAAATTTTTTTGCAGATTCAACCTCACATCCATAGTGACCAATGCTTTCGTTGCGGATATCAAGCTACAGATATCCACTTACATCATCTACAAATCACAACCTGCCATGTACCTTATTTCATGTATTCCACCTCACATCTACAAACACGAATGCTTCCACTACGGATATCCACTCATTCTGCAGACACCACTCATGTGCGGCCACGTGTTCTCCCTGCACCAAGTATCCACAAACAATAACACTTCCGATGTAGATACCAACACTTCCACGGACACGTAATCCAGCAGACACATTCCCTTCCGCAGAGATAAACTTTCCCATAGACATATTCCCTTCCGCATACATGTCATATCGTGGACACATTTCCTTCCACAAATACTCTTCAATCCAAGATCAATTTCAGCCTCAAATTTTTACACTCAACTTTCCTAATCAATAACATTCTTAATAACATAAAATACTCATTCTAGATAGTAAAATATACCCCTCATTACATAAATATATAAATTTCTAATTGTGACGCTAGTTGTTTCATTTAAATTCTAAAATGTGACAATACACATAAAATTATTCATGAAAATTTTCTAAATGTTACTTTTCCTATTTGTTAAATTTTATCCTCAAAAATTTGTATGACGAAATAGTTCTTGATACTTTACTTCAATCTCTTATTGATTTTCCCAAGTTGCTTCCTCTAATGTGTGATTTTACTATAACACTTTTACCAATGAAATTTCTTAATGCCAAATTCCATCACCTTGAAGTCTAAAATACAAAATGGCTTTTCCTTGAAACTTAATATTAGTCGGACTTTGATATCCTCTTGCATTACCACTTAATATTCCATCACCCGTGAAAGACATTGTGTACTCCTTCCATTGTAGATGATAACTCTAGCTTGTAGGTCATTTTTCATATTTTCTCTGCAATAGGAAAAAGTCTAACATGCCTTGGATAAAGCTTCCATTTTTTTAACAAACCTCATGATTCATTTGAACAAAATTTATTTCAAGAACATCAAATCGCCTTAATCGAATTCCAACCAAAACTCCATCTATTCTTTAAGGCATCACAATAAATACTATATTTTCTAGCTTCCGATGATAATGCCAAAACCAAAGTTGTGGTTAAGTTCTATATCAAGCCTTGGAAATTACGTACATCGCCAATATTTTTTTGTTCTTGCCAATCTAAGATTGCATAAATTTTAGTTGGGTCTGCAGCAACACCATATTTAGAAATGACATGACTAAAAAATTGATTCTAACTAGCAAAAAATCACACTCAGAGGATTTTGCATATATATGGTGCCACGACCTAGGGCAAGCCTAGCAAAATTGCCAGGACAGGCAAGCCGATTCTTGTAAAGAACTTGACCGCCTATCCTAAAGCTAGGGAGAAGCAGAAGTCTTAACAAGAAATTAAGCCCAAAGTAAAATCACATGGGTTGGGATCCGTAGAGTGATCAACTGAGGTAGGATAGTATAATAATAATAATAAAAAAGTATTGTGTAAGAATTATACCAAACAACAACAAACAATTTAACAAATCACAACTATACCAGAGACAAATGGACTAGGACTAACGAACCTCCACCCATCCAGGAGAAGACCGATTCACCCACTAGAGGAGTATCGGTAAAGCCCCACGATTACACGTGCAGATCCCATGCACTGAATAGACATCTTAACTTGGGAAAAATAAAGTAAAAGGGATGAGTGACAAACCAGTAAGGAAATAGATACTAACTGCAATGCATGCTAAAAGCTATTTTCCTCATCTTTTTTAAAACCATTTCATGCTTCTAATTTGCCATATATGGATTTTAAAACATTTAAAACCACTTTATCATTTTTTTAAAACTGGGCCATGGTCTTAGATGTGGCTGCATCTAAATTTGCTATATAAATAGACAACTATATCGTAAAATATGCCAACAATGTTTTCCATATGAAAGGTCATCAGCGAAAAGGGATGGTCAAACAAGGATCCATCCTGCACTCATCCTAGAATGGGTGGTTATCCGTTGATTGCAACACCTCATGAGGCAGAGGAAATAACAATGACGGCGATCAAGAGATCCAGCATCACCCGAGTTGCCAATGACCTAAAGCTTTAAGTTGACACAACCCTTATGATCAAATAGAATAGATAAGATTGCTCACAGTCGATTGTTTCTCAACTAAAATGAAATACCAAGTACAATAAGTTAAACCATGCGCTATCGAAAGTAAGGGTCATGCCACTAAAATATCCAGACCCTATAACAAGGCCGATGTCAACATCCTGATACTCATTGAGGGGATACAACAAAGATCATAAACCCGAAACCTACCCCGATCGAAAAGACCAACATAAGACTTCCCAACTCAAATGACGAATGACAAGTTCCCTACACCGCGAGCCGAGGATCTATTTGAGGGATGACAAGGTATGACAGACAAAGCCAAATTGAGTTCGCTAAACTCAACTCCAAGAAATAAATGATGCGGTCAACCAAAACATAGCCACGGTTAACCCAGCATCTCAACAGTCAACCAAAAAGTCAAACTGGTTGATTAGACATGGCGATGAAAGATGGAACACGACACCCCTAACCTGATCCACTTTGTAGTCAAGAAGACATAATTGAAGCCATGCGAACTGAACCATGGTAAAAAAGGCATCATAGTGGTCAACTAAGACCACTCAACAGCCATTGAGGCAAAATGAAGGCCAACCAAGAGCTCGCAACTTCAACCAAACTCAACAACGGTGAACCAAGACCATTTAGTGTCGACAAGACACATCGACGGTCAACCAAAACCTCACAATGATAGATATGACACGTCTGTAATCATCCAAGACTCAAAAGTCAAGGAAACTCATCTAAAGTCAATCAAACAAGACTTTAGTGGAAAACTGGCTCGAAAACCATAAACTGAACCAAGCCTAAAACCTTACCAAAAGGCAAGACCTTTCCAACAATGAGTCACAAAAAATAACTGAAGGGGCTCTATGTGAAGACTAGCAACCCACCAATGCACAAACAGCTCAACAGGATAAATCTGGGATGAAATTTTCCCTTCAGGTACACAAGTTTTGCCCATTGGTTGACTAGTTTAGTCATTGGTCCACAAGTTGTCAACCAGTTTAGGAGACTAGTCAGCTTTTGGTCGACAAGTTCTCCATGGTCGACTAGTTTAGCCAATGGTCGATTTATAGTCGACCTAATTTTTGACTACTATCGACACATAACCCTAGATAAACTCCAAATCTACCAATATAAACCAGAAATTTTCCTCAGATTTGAGTTTTCAACCCCGAATCCAAAGCCAATCAAACCCTAATCTTGGGACTAAAAAAAGGAGTATAGAACTAACTAAATTGTAAACCGCCTTCACAAAGGTTGCTCAAATGGATGATAGGGACTTGATTTCATCGTCACAAGTTAGAGATGCTCCAAATGGTACTCACCCCTCCCTCTCCTATCTCGCTCACCCTCTCGGACGATAATTCTTCTTCTTCTACCCTTTCCCCCTTGAAACATATTATTAATTAAAATAATATATATATTTTTTAAAATATAGCAAAAAAAAAATTGTATTTATTAAATAAACCCAATTAAAAAAACTCTAATTCAAATCCTGACTCACTTAAAACACTAATTGAAACAACTCATTAGTCAAAATAATTAATCAAAAATATTTCCACAATTAATTAAACCCAATTTTATTATTTGACTGAAAAAAGCATATGTGGCCACTAAGCAACAAAATTGTCAACTCTTCAACACTTGACCAAAAGTAATGCGAAAAATTTACACTTGAAAATTTAAAATTATTTAATAATCTTGTATTTTATAGATGGTGCACCTTTAAAATTGACAGTGGGATATCCTAATGGTCCATGTGTTCCTCCTTTGGATGAAAATAGATTAATATGTCATCAATGAAGATGATTATGAAATTGTCCAAGAAGTCCTTGAAGATACGGTACATCAAATCTTTAAATGTTGCAGGAGCATTAGTTAAACCGCAGGACATGACCACAAACTCATAGTATCCGTATCTGGTATGAATGTAGTCTTTTGAATATCATCATATCTAAACTTCAAGAACACAAATGCACCTTGAAGTTTATCAAATAGTTCATCCATCCTCGGCAAAGGGTACTTGTTGTAGTGACTGCAATTTTTGCAAGAAAAATAATGACAATTACTATTAAGGAAGAAATTGTTCTTAAGGGTATGTATGAATATATATTATGGACTATTTCAAATGGATATATTTTAGAATTTTAATAAAAAAAAAGTGGAATAGAATAATTTATTAAGTTGGTTAGAGGTTAGAATTGAAAAAATGGATGCGCGAGAAATGGGAGATGTTGTTCAAAATTTAATGGAAGTCATTATTTTTTAAGAGATGTTCACTGTTAAGGAGTTATAAAGAAATGGCATTCGTGGGAGCCAACAAATCTATAGAAATGTTTGAGGATACGAAGACTATTAAAATTAAATTAGTAGAAGAGTTTATAGTCATTGGATGAGAGAGCGCAGAATGAAAAAATTGCTTTTCAAAAATGAATTTGTCCATAGGAGAAAGGAAAAGAATGGATGGAACAATGACTGTTAGATGAGAAGACCAGGCAAAGGATCGACCATTGGATGAGAGAGGGTAGATGTAAAAGATGCATTCATAGAAAAGAAAGATTCTGTATGGATGAAAGAAGAACCGATGGATTTAATTGAGGATGAAATGTGGATCATGAAATCAAGGAAGGATGTCACTGGAGTGCAGGAGAAAGAGAAAGGTGTCGTTGTACGAGACATTGGAGAATTAAATGACATTGTTTGCATTGGAAGCTGTGGAAGGAAATGCGTATGTAAATTTAAAAAGATGTTGTCATTTCAAAAGAAAAACACATATGTGGTGAAATAAACAAGGATAGGAACAACGTCATTTCAACTAAAGAAACCCAGGTAAATAGTGAAGTCATGGGAGCTCAAACATCCGTGAACAGAGAACTGTCCGTGGAAGCTTCTACTTCCAAACTGGATGTACTGGTAATTTAAAATTCAAATGATGCTTTGCCCAATTAATGATTAAGGCTTCCTCTACTGTTTCACCATAGAGCAAACACGCATTGAACAAAAGTGAAATGGATTAATCTCTCAATGGGAAAGTCGCAGCCAATCATCTAGTTAAAAGATATCATGTTGCACTCGAATTATAAAGGGAAAAAGGAAAACCGAGGGGAAAGGGAGTTTGACTGATAGAAGAAAGGTGGAGAAAGGTGGAACTTTCCTCTTGATAGGCCGAAGGGAGATTTAACTCAACAAAAATAAATGCTTAGCAGTGTGTGTTATGTGGAACCTAGGTAAGTAGTGACGCATTTGTATTGTCTCACAGCCTACACCATAAGGTGATAGGATTTCTGTTGTGATGTTTACTTCTTTAACAATGTTGACTTGAGGATCGTTTATATATTTTTAAGTTTATTTCTATTCACGATGATAACCTATTGTTGAGGACATGACACTTAGTGGCTTAATTAATGTTTCTGTTGGTCATGATGACATAGTTTCAAGGATCTATTTACATGTTGCTTTAAGATGTTGTTTTCTATTCACAGTGAATGTCACTTGAGGATAAAGTACGCTGGTGTTCAAGCTATTATTTTCAATCTATTATGATAACATGATATTGAGGATCTGTTTCATAGTTGTTGTAGTTTAGTATCCTTGTTATTTTATGCATGAGAGTAAATTTTAGGATTACGGTAGATGATCTATTCATAGTGCTAGATGATTTCTTGTGAACCAATTATGGCTAAAGTGGTTAAATTCTTATCTATGTTTGGATTGATAATGATATGTATTGTTGCATGTAGATGATTTATTTCATGCATGTGTTTGCACATAAAAAAGGTAAGAGATGAAAGAGAATTACTTAAATAAAAAGTGAGAATAGGTTGTTCACAAAGGTTGGACCAGTGAGTACATAAGCCTGATAGTTTGTTCCTAGTTGATGTCAGGATATACCAACCAAAAGGTTCACTACGCCGCTGTGCATTAGAAATGCATAACAGCTAACAGAGGACTCTCTAAGGTTTGAGTCTATCTCTCAAAGGTTCAAGACTATCTCCCCAATGGTTGGAGAATACTAGTGTGTGCCCCACTGGCAAGCCTACTCATTCGTAAAAGAGAAAGAAAAGTAAAGAAAAAGTTAGATAAAGTTCATGATCATGACATATAATGTAATGTATGTTTATAGCATTTGATTTACACTACTTACTGAGTATTAGGCTCATAGTTTGAACCTTGTGGTGTAGGTATCTATGACAACAAGGATACTCATGAGGGAGATGCTGTTTAGGATAGCTTTCCATGAGTGAACATTGGCTGTTATCTGGTAATGATTAAAGTCTGTGAGGATTTATTTCATAATAAAATGTTTATTTCAAGTAATCTAATGTTATATGTTTGAATATTAGAACTATTAATGGATTTTAATGACAAATTTCCCATGCTCTTAATTATGTATGTTTTCCATTGTTAAAGAGTGTTTTTCCACTGCTTAAGATTTTTGATGAAATCTACTTTTAATAAGATAAATAAGTTTAAAAAATGATTTAAAAATTTGGTTCACTACAAATGGTATTAGAGTAAAACCATGTTTGAAAATCGTTTTTGTAGACCGATAGACAACCCAAGTTTCAATGTTAAAATGCATCATCAACCGTTTGTGAGTTATTCTATTTTGTATTCCTTTTAGTTTGTTAATGATAATTAATGGGTATAATGTTTAGGAGATATAATTGTAAGAGGACAAAGGAACGTCGGACCGAGGAATGTGAAACAAAGAAACATCGGCAACAAAAGGGATGGAACAATTGATCGATTCACAGACTTATTAGAGGAACAATTTTAGCATCTGGAATGGTTTATTTTGAGAGAGGAACAAGGCAATGTATGACCATGGGGTCAAGCTTATATTAGCTTGGAGAAGTTCCAGCATTTGATACCACCCGAGTTTGATGGAGGTAGTCCTGATCCACTTCTTGCAGATTAATGGATTCAGACACCAGAAGATATGTTTGGTTTTTCAAGAGTAGGTTATGAGGAAAAAGTATTGTGTGTTGGATTTTTACTCATTAGAGACACGAGGTTCTGGTGGGATATAGTAAAGACAACCTAAGATGTGACGGCAAGGACAGGGAAGGAGTTCAAGACGATTTTCTATGACTAGTACTTGAATCACACCATCTGAACGGGCAAACTATTGTGTTAGGCTAAGCAAAAGATGCTCCTAGGTAAGCACAGAAAAATTTAAATATGCTCCTAGGTAAGCAAAAGATGACATTTGATAAAGTTGGTTTGGGTTATCAACCATTTCAAAAGAAAAGGAGTTAAAGAAATCTTTTTGTGAAACCAACTACTTGCTTTACTTGTAATGCTATTTGTCATAAATCTTTTGCATGTCCATCTAAAGGTATTAAAAATAAGAATGTTGATAAACATATTTGGGTTCTGAAAGGAACCAAGTTTAATCTTAAAGGAACCAAAAAGATTTGGGTACCTAAAAAGTCAACATGACTTATCTTTGAAGGTTGAAGCATCTCCAGCTAAGGATCAATGGTACTTGGACAGCGAATGTTCGAGACATATGATGGGAGACTTCTCAATGTTCACCTCCATGAAGGACAAGAAAGGAAATGTAATGTTTGGAGGTAATCAAAAAGGTAAAATAATTGGAATTGGCAACAGAGGTAATATCTCTAATCCTATTATTGAAGATGTGTTGCTTGTTGATGGATTAAAGCATAACTTGTTAAGAATTAGCCAGTTGTGTGATAAAGGATATAAAGTTATTTTTTAAACTAAAACCTGCATGATTTTAGATAGTTCAAGTGGCAAAGTGTTATTTATGAGCTATAGGCATGAAAATATTTATGCAATTGATTTATCTAATATTTCGTGCAATGTTGAGAAATATTTTAGAGCTAGTGATTCTAACAATTCATGGACTTGGCATAGGAGATTAGGGCATGTAGGAATGGATACCTTAGCTAGGACATTGAAAAATAATCTAATTAGGGGTCTTCTAAAAATCTTGTTTGAAAAAGATAGAGTTTGTAATTTTTGTCAAAAATGATAGCAAAAAAAAAAGCTCTTTCCCTTCCAAACAATACATCTTTACTTCAAAGCCTCTCCAATTACTTCACATGAACTTTTCGGTCCTTCTAAGGTTTCAAGTTTAGGAGGAAAACATTATGCATATGTAATTATTGATGATTTCTCAAGTTACACATTAGTTTTCTTCTTAAGAACAAAGGACGAAACCTTGGAAGTTTTCTCTAGCTTTAGGAAGAAAGTCAAAAATGAGAAGGAACTCACCATTGTCACAATTAGGACTGATCATTGTGGTGAATTCGAAAACGATCAATAAGATGCCCTTTGGAAAAAATACGACATTGAACACAATTTCTCTTCTTCTAGAACTCCTCAACAAAATGGAGTTATTAAGAGGAAAAATTGGTCCCTTCAAGAACATGCACGAACCATGCTTAATGAGAATGATCTACCCAAGCCACGGATTTGAGGTCAAATCCTCAATCACTGGAGGTGGATGATGTGCCCCGAAAACCCTACTGTGCGACCTTGAGCCATGAGGTTCACTATTTTTCTAACAAAGATATTTCTTTTGTGTAATTTTCCTTCTGTAGGTCTATCATGGAGTTGTTTAAATTGAGCATAGATGGAAGACATAATACAAGTTTTGAAGATAGATGACACATTCCAAAAATCTGCTCGTAAAATGACCTGTGAGCTGTACACGGCAATTTGGGCGATCTATCAGACTTCATATTGGAAAGTACTCTTTATAACAAGTGTAGCTGATACGTAAAGATTTCCAAAAAGTACTTTGGCATTAATTTGGGAGCTCGTTTGCTATGTCAAACTTAGATTTAATAGAAGGATAAAAACCAGCTAAGAAACTTTTTTTTTTTTTTGTGTTTTATATTTTGGAGGTTTCTTTTGTAATTTGTCTTTTAGGGCAAATTTGTAATTTTTTTTTTGATTCAATACGTAGCAATTTATCCTTCCTAATGAAGAACCCTAATAAATTTTGACAAACCTTAATTCAGATTTGCTTCATTTCTTGTGTGGTGACCCACAGGTGGTGCTCTCTCGGCTTCTCTCCCTTTCCATTCCTTTCTTCTTTTTCTTGCTTGGTCTTGAGAAGAAGGAATATTGCTATCTCTTCCAACAGTCTCCTAGGGAAGTTGTGTTCGTGGTGTGGACATAGAAGACCTAGCAAAGACCCAGTTTGGAGTGTTACTTCCTTGAAGTGACCGAATCAGTCGCCCCCTTGGACATTGGAGGGTCCGCAGACCTAACTGGTTTTTTTCTTCTTCTTGTTCTTCGATTTTCTTAAAAAGTAATCTTGATTCTTGGTTCCCTTGAACTGGTATTCTATTTAAGAAGATTTGGTATAGATTTTGCATTGTTTGGAATTGAAATATTGGAGCTTAAAAAGGAAAGAGAGAATCATCGCAGATCTGCTCTTTGCGTTTCCAGATTTGAGATCCGTTTTGCATCACGCATAACTCCGATTATACATGACCTTTGAAGCTAGAATTTGAAAGCGTTATTTCTTGGGTTGTTATCTACTGAACTTGAAAATTTGGGGTTCATTAAGATTATGCAAGTGAAGTTATTATCGTTTTATTATTGGCGTCCACAATTTGATTCTTGAAACCCTAATCCGAAGCTGAATTTCCTTGAAGCGTAACTCTGTTGTTAGAATGTTTTTTAAGCTAATTTTGGACACGTTGTTAATTGGATTACCTGCTATTAGACCTTTAAATTGAGATTCTAATTCTATATGCAAGTGGAGTTATTTTTGTTCTAATCTGGGTTACTGAAAACTGTGTTACTTGTTAAACTTCCGAGCAGATTATTGCTGAGTTCATATCTCTGTGTGTATTACAATTTTGAGCTTGAAATTTTAAGGTGCCCTATTTCCATATGCTATCTAAATCTCCTCCAGAATTGGGGTTCATTGGCCATATGAATTGAGAGTTGACACCATTTCATTTGGAATCGTCAAATTAAACCTAGCAGATTGCTATCCTTGCCAGCTCATTATTATGATGATAACTCCGTTTGTGTTGCGATTTTTAGTGTAGTTTTTATAATGCCCTTGTTTCTTTGTCTCGTCTAACTGCCCTCCAAAATTGAGACCAATTGGCTGTATACTTTGGGAGTTGTTATCATTTCATTGAGAGTGGGCAGATTATTGCCCTAGCCGATTGGACCAAGAGTTGAATTACCTCCTTGCATTTTTGGAGCCTATCAAGATGCTTATAGAAATACTACATGGCATGTAATGATTTGTTTAGCAAAACAAATATTTGCTGAGAATATTTGTAATGTCTGAGGTATTTGGTTGTGTGTAATTATTGAATTTAGTGGAAATGCAAAGTATTAAAAATTTATTTAATGTTGGAATTTACATATTATATATATAAGAATTTAAGATTTAAAGAAATGAAGAAAATTTGAAGAAATTCTGAGATGGAGTGGGTGGTCTTTACTAGCGATCGATTGCATCTAGGAAATTGACAGGCGCAATCGATCGGAGTTACTGAAGACGGAATTGGTGGGCGATCTGCATAAAGGTGGTTGATCATTCTTCATTTAAGTTGATCATCCGCCATTGATTATCAATGTCTTGGACACGATATTCAATCACTAGAAACGTTGAACATTTGACTTTTGACTTTCTAGATGATAGCTCATGCTCTGGACTTCTCATCTTCAGGGAGGATGACTGAAGAGTCGATAGATATGTGTGTAAATAGGGCATGTGAATAAGGAGTTTTTCTTGCTAGAAAAACTAGAGAGGGAAAGCTTATGTGTTGTGTGTCATATGTTGGACGGTGACAATCTATTCAGTTGCTGGAAACTAAGGGAAGGCGTACACAAGGTAAGGAATATTGCATATGATTTTTCTGTAAGGACATAAATCGCAGGAGTAGCAAATTGCCATGTTTTATATGCAGTAGTTTTCGGTTTGTTCTCTAGAGATTGAAGTTTAATCGATAGGATAATTTTACTATGTGTTTTCTTGAATAAAATGTTGTTATTTCTATTGTTATTCTCTAGAGAAATGATCCTGTGACAGAACCATTGTTTTGCATGATTTAATCGATGATTTACATTGATAGATATGCTTCAATAGTTATTCGCAGTTAGTGTTGTTTTGTCATTAGCTTGCAAACTATTGAAATAAAATGAGTTAAATTCTTAGCATACAGTAGAGTATATTACAAATATTTTCTTTATTATTCTGTTATACTATGATTTATATAATTGTATGCTTTATAATTTATTAAGTTTAGTAATTGATTGGTAATAAGAAAATTATGAAAAATTAATGGACAAAATGAAATGAAGTATTTTCATGCCTAGTTTTCCTAGATAGTTCAAGGTTTAAATTGTGATATTTCCTAAATAATAAACTAGACTCTAAATTAGATTATTTACACTAGGTGAGTACATGGTGATTAAATAAATTGCTTAAAAACGTTATTCCTTACATGAATTTAAATAAATAAGAATCCATTAGATTTTATTACAAGGAAAATTCAAAAGTATTGGCATATTACATAGATATAAAGAAATAGCAACATGATGAAATGTGTTTAGTATTTAAATTGAAGCATAGCAATTGTTGTTAGTTTTTTGTAGTATTGTTTACGATATATGAACTGTTGTGTGTGACATTCATGTAGACATGTTATAGAATTTACGTTAAACATTTCATGGGCTAATAATAAAGATAATAATGGGTAAGACTTGAGAGGTTGCTCACACGGAGAAAGCAGCTGCTTTAAGTAAGTTCGGAAACTGAATAGGTTGCTCTTACTCAATGAGTGGTGAGTTTGGAGACTAAAGAGGTTGCTCTCACCCAAATAGTAATGAATGTAAATGTAGGTGTGGTTCATTTTTACTGAGTTTGGAGACTTAAGAGGTTGCTCTCATGAAAAAACGAATCCAAGCAATGAGTTCGGAGACTGAAGAGGTTGCTCTCACTCAACTTACAAATGTATCAGGCTTAATCATGTAGAGTTGCCATAATGGTTAAGGTTGCATTTCATTTTATATTTCTTACTGGGCGGTAGACTCATTATATCTCTTGTGATGTAGGTACACATGGTGAACTTGTTAAATTTAACGTTGAAAGAGTGTGACGTGAAGCGATCTTGTGTTACAAGCGTGAAATGATCTCGGGAGTTATAGCTCTAATGAATAAAAGTTCTTTTTAATTGCATAAGATATTGTCATGGATTTTAAGTATTTTATTTATGTTATTCTTGTAAGACAAATTAATGTTTTATTCCTCGTAACATACTCTGATGTCTTTCAATAAAGTATATTTAAATGGGATTTTAAATGTTCAAAATTTTAGAAAAAATTCATAAATAGAAATGGTATGTTACAATGTTCTTGGCGGACACGAATGTGTCTACAACAGCCTATAACTTTACAACTGATGTACTGTTAATTTAAAATTCAAACGATGCTTTGTTTGATTAACGATTGAGACGTCCTCTGCCATCTTGCCACAAAGAAAACATGCATTGAAGGAAAGTGAAACAAATTAACCTCTCAATTGAAAAGTTGTAGCTAATTTTCTATTTTGAAGATACCAAATCGCAGTCAAATTATAAAGGGAAAAAAGGAAAATTGAGTGGTAAGGGAGTTTGGTGACTGAGAGAAGAAAAGAGGAGAAAGGTCAGGTTTTTCTCTTGATTGGTCAAAGGGAGTTTTAACTCAACAAAACTTAAGGCTTGACAATATGTGTTATGCGAAACCCAAGTAAGTGGTGATAAATGCATATAGCCTCATGGCCTCCACCACAAGGTGATAGGATTACCATTGTGATGTTTATTGTTTTCACTATGTTGACTCAAGGATCTTTTTATATTTTTTTAATTGATTTTTGTTCACGGTGATAACTTGTTGTTTGAGGACATGATACTTCCTTGCGTAATTATTTTTTATGTTGTTAAAGATGTTGTTTTCTGTTCACGGTGATACTCTGTCACTTGAGCATATAGTACCTAGGTGTTTAACCTATTGTTTTTAGTTTATGATAATAACATGATATTGAGAATCTGTTTTGTAGTTTATGTAGTTTAATATCCTTGTTATTATATGCAAGAGAGTAAATGTTAGGATTATAGTAGATGTTTTATTCATAGTGCTAGATGATTTTTTGTGAACCTATTATTGCTAAAGTGATTAGATACTGCTTTTTTTGGATGAATAATGATATGTTATGTTGCATGTACATGATATGTTATTTTGCATGTGGATGATATGTAATTTGCATGAGTTTAAACATTAGCAAGATAAGAGATGAAAGAAAATTATGTAAATAGAAAGTTATGATAGACTGTCCGAAAAGGTTGGACTAGTGGGTATATAAGCCCGTTTGTTTGTTCTCAGTTGATGTCGGGTTACAGCAGCCTAAACGTTCCTTGAATTGTTGTGCCTCATAAATGCTTGGCAGCTAATGGAAGACACCCAAAGGTTCGAGACTTTCCCCTAAAGGTTAGAGACTATCTCTCAAAAGGTTGGAGAATAGTGGTGTGTGTCTCACTGCCAAAGCCTACTCATTAGAAAAAGAGAGAAAAGTAAAGAAAATGTTAGAAAAAGATCACAATCTTGACATATCACATAATGTATGTTTATAGCATTTGATTTACATTCTTACTGAGAGTTAGACTCATAGTTTGAACCTTGTGGTATAAGTATCTATGACAACAAGGATACTCTTGAGGGATATGTTGTTGAGGATGAGTTTTCATGAGTGAACTTTTGTGATTGTCTAGGAATGATTGAAGTGTATAGGGATTTATTTAAAAAAAATGTTTATTTCATGTAATCTCAAATTATTGGTTTTAATATTGGAATTACGTATGGATTTTAATGTTGTTTTTCTGCTGAATTTAATTATGTATGTTTTCCGTTGTTAAAGAGTGTTTTTCCTCAGCTTAAGATTTTTTATGAAACCCATTTTTGATATGATAAATAAGCTTAAAAAATGCTTTAAAATTTTAGGTCACTACACTTATTCTTCACAGTTACTTTATTCAATTCCCTATAGTCGATAGACATATGCATTGAGCCATCCTTCTTCTTGACCAACAAAACAAAGCACCCCATGGAGAAAATCTAGGGCGTATTAAGCCTTTATATTAAGTTTTCAACTCTTTCAGTTCAGTAGATACCATTCAATATGGATTCTTTGATATGGGTTCAATGTCATGATACACGTCCTTACGAAATCAATGTCCTTGTCGTGTGATAATCCTTGTAAGTTGTCCAAGAAAACTTTAGGAAAAAGTTGAACAATAGGGATTTCATCAATCCTTACATACTGTATGATACATGTATAACGATACTGACCAAGAAACTCATACATCTATTCTTCAATAATTGTTCAGCTTTTATAACGACCTGTAACTTTATTCCTTTGAAAACGTGTAAAATTTAAATTTTCTTAACATCTTTCTTTTATAAATACAATGGAAGACTTTTCATTATAAAAATCATATTTCTTAAAGCCTTTTGGAAAATGTAGTGGAAGCATAAAACAAATAATTTACAATACAATAGTTAAACCTTTTTCTTTACCTTTGCAAAACTCTTTTCTCTTTTAAATCTTTTAGCCTAGTCAGCCATAAGATCCGCGCGTGCAGATCCTTCATTAACTACTCCTTAACCTATTCTCCTGATCTAATATATACCTACAACAACAAGACTTAAACTAATGAGTCTAACGCTCAGTAAATGATAAAAAGTAATATCTACAATGAACATTCTATGCTCTTTAAAAATCCATTTTCTATTTTTGTTTATGTATCTATTTTTTATTTTGTATCTTTTACATTTTAATCCTTTTTTGTTTTCCATTACTGGAAAGGAACCTATCCTCTTGGTCATTTTCTTTTACGTTAACAGAGAAAGGATACATCATCTGGTCCATGGCCTAACCATCACTCTGACAAGGAGATACATGATCTGGTGTCACCATGACCATCACCAATCTCTATAGTTTGAGTGGTGGGGATTTCTAGTACAAGAGTTAGGATACATCATCTTGTTCTTGTGGCTTAACCGTCACTTCATTCCTATATGGGAGGAGATATATCATCTGGTGTCACCACCAAGAACCGTCACCTATCCTCCCAAACCCTCACATGCCTATTTACGTTTAATAATACAATGGATATTCCTACAACCCATATGATGGTTGTCCGATTTGGGTGATCAGCCCTTGAGAACGTTGTTCACTTAACATGTATGAGCATCGATTAAACTATTTTCTGTTTCTCTGTCTTTCCTGTTTCTGTATCTTTTTTGTTTCTCTTTCATTTCTGTTTTCGTATCTTTTCTGTTTCTGTATCTTTTTTGTTTCTATTTGGTTTCTATTTTCGTATCTTTTCTATTTCTATTTCGTTTTTGTTTTTGTCCGTATCTTTTTTTTGTTTCTATTTCATTTCTATGTTCATATCTTTTCTGTTTTACTTTCAATGGTAAAATGGATAGTCCTACAGCCCAAATAATGGCAGTACTCTTCGGGTGGCCAACCATCGAGGACACCATACACTTAGAAAGAGTGAGCATCCATTAAACCATCCTTTATGTTTATTCAATTACTCTTATCTTATTCTTTACGTATTCATTTTCATTTAGTTCTATTACGTTTCCTTTTTAAACCATGTATGAAAATCTATTTTCGTATCGTTTTGACAACAATGATGCATGATGATCGTGAATTCATACAGTTCTATATCTTCTAACCACATTTATTATCATAACTTTTAACATAAAAAACCTACATCTATTAAACATATCATTAAAAGAACCTAATTCTAACAAACACCCAGCAAGCAGCAATACAATTCATGAAACATGCTCAATATCTTGCTATTCCAATAAAACAGTAGACATACTCAATATCTAGTCATTCTAATAAAATAGTAGACATGCTCAATATCTTACTATTCTAATAAAGCGGTAAACAATTAGTATACAATTCCTAACTCTTGCGATGTAGGGCCCCAAAGATCAAAACACATGCTTATCTCTTACCTAGCGTCGTTAGAGCGCTTCTAAAATTAACATTATCGTTCATCTTTTCAATACCTTCATAATTCAATCACATTTAATTATTAATATGAATTCTCCAATAACTATTTACATAATTCAATAACACTTAGGAGCTTCATCATTCACAACTTAACAACCTCAACCTTATTTATACCCTTATTCCTTATTCATTTACTTGGTAGAATTTCATAATCCAATTACAACTTAATCAACTTAACCAATAACAAAATAGAAAACAACCCCCATCAATACCCCACAACACAACCAAGAGCAACATAAATCCTCAAACCAAAAGCCACAGAGATCATCCAACAAAGGCAGTAACCAATCCACTTTTATCTAGTAATCTAATCAGTAATTAAATTGCAGAATAATATCCAACCAAACTAAATCTAAACCATGATAGAGAATAATATACATCATTATTAATCTTCATCATTCATCAACATATAACCCATAAAATCCATGCAGAAGTGAAGGGAATTCTCATATGGAAGAACACCCGAGAGAGGCTGGGAACCTCTAGCCAACCCCTTCACCCTTTCTCTATTTTTCTTCTTCAACCAACATAACCCAAATCATTTATAACATTAATCCTAACACATTTTATAGAGAAAAATTAAACAAGGACAAAGGATTCCACTCACCAGGAGAGCATCTAAGGGAGAGAACCCAAGAAATAGCTGCTGACCTCCCCTTTCTTCCTCTTTCTCTTCCTTTATGTTTTCCTGAAGAATACCAAGAGCTTCACCACTTCTTTTCTATTCTTCTTTCTCGGCTATTTCACCAGAGAACTCTCTTTGCCTTTCTCTCTTCCTTTCTATCTCTATTTCTCTTCACAAATTGCTTCTCATATACACCTGTAAACAATCCAATTATAATCTCACCTTAGTTGGAAAGACGCTGCTTCCTGACGTACACTTCGAAATCCCCAGCATAAACCAATACCCATCACGGCTTGGTGCAATGAACATCACAACTTGCAGGTGCCATTTTGTGAACCCGAGAGCCCAAGCCCTAACCCACGACTTATCATTCTCATTTCTCGCATCGTCACCGGTAGCCCGTCAGACATTTCTTATTCGTCGCACTTCTTTGCAAAGCGTAGTCACACACGAGCTCCCAGACGCCTCTTCGCTCCCCTGGTCTCTCTCTGTTTCTCTCAAAATGGTCGGGTCATTATGTCTTTGCCCTCCCATTTTCTCCTTTTAGCTGAACCGAACCAGTTGTTTAGTCCTCCATTTTACCTTCAACCAATTCCATTCCTCCTTCCTTCTAATTTAACTTCTTCCTTTATTTATGATTCCTCACTTTCAATTAATTATAAATCCTCATTTAATATTAAATATATTTATGTGTCAAATTATGTATCGTATGTTAATCGACCCAATTTCAATTCCAAAATTACTCCGAACATCGCTTGACCATAATTGCAAGTCCAACTTAAATTTTCCAATTCTATTTCGTAAATTAGTTTCCATAAAATAAATTTCAATAATTATCCAATTAATTCAATTACACACAAATAAATTTTCAATTATTCTAACTTAATTCTGTTACGGGAAATCAGGGTATTATAGTTTTAATCATGATAATGTTGGCAATTCGTTATTCTCTTTTGTGCCTTGAAACACATATTCTTCCTTGTCTGAGGGAAGAAATTAAACTACCATTTTTCTACAATATTTGGTTGCACAATGTTGAAATAACATGTCTATGCAAAGAATAACATCATATTCTTTGATATCTATCACATTAAGGTCGGCGTGTAGAAGTCGATCGTCCACACCAATAACACACTCCCTCACGACACCTACTACATATAAACATTCTCTTGATGGTAACATTTCTCTATAAGCATACTCGATTAGCCAAGACAAATAGTTCAAGATAAAATAAAATGAAGATGCAAAATATAAGTGCGTAGCTCTAGAATCAAACAAAGTGTAAGTTGCTATGCCAATAATAAATATAATAACTCACACAACACAGGCTACTTATCACCATCATCTTCAATAAGAGAGAAAACTCTTGGGACCACCTTCTTTTGCACCTTTGCTAGAGTCAGGCAATTTTTGGCTATATGTCCCATCCATCTACACTTAAAGTATTGCATGGTTCCAGCTCTATATTCTCCAAAAAGGTTCTTCTTACACTTAGGGCATTAACTGACTTGAGTTGTCTTGGCACTGTCACAAATTATAATTGGCTCCCCAAGGACATGCATTTCATTCCCTTGTTGTTCTCTATTAGTAACGGGCCTCTTCTCTCCTCTTGCATCATATTACCTTCCCATTTTCTGCTATGGTTGACTCTCCCTTAAGAACATCCTTCCAGCTTCCATTTATTTTGAAACTTGTAATTCAACCTCTTCTACTTCTAGTGTCTTAGACATGACATTAAATAGGGTAAAACTTGAGTGTCATATATCTTTGCATCACCACCTTCAAAATTTGCATGAATTGGTAACTTTGATCTCATTTATAACCAACAGATGTGTCATGGCTTCAAATTTCCACAAGTACTCACAAGCGGATCTAGTCTAACAAAGTTGGGTAAACTCCACCAACTTTCATGTCCTTACATTGCGGCTTAAATACTAATCACAGAACATCTTCATGAACCTCTGCTAGATCTAACTAACATCACGAATTGTCTTGATAGAATCCCACCAAAACCTTGTGTCCTGAGTCAACAAATATGTTGCACATAAAACTCTTTCTCCCTCTTCTATCTTGGCATAGTTAAATATATCATCCAGGACTCAGATCCTTTCTCCAGCTTTGGTTGATCAGAGAAACTTCTATCAAAACTTACTGGGTTCAACCAATGGAACTTCTCCCATCTAGCTTCAACATGAACGGGTCACATTCTTCTTGGCACTTCTCTTTCCACTAGTTGCTCCAAATATTGAAACTGATGTTCCACCAATTTAGACACCGACCAATTGCCTTGTCTCTAGCACTTCTCTTTCAACATACCTTCTTCTAGAAAATCCTAATACTAGCAAATAAAATAAAGTAATTTAATAGTAAACTTATCATCTAAATTAGACATATTTGTATTTGGGGAAGCATTCTCATGTTAAGGCCAACGTTGTTAGGCAGTCTGATAAAACAACTTGAACCCAAGTTGCACTGATACCATGTTTGTAATGCCCCATAGCGTAAAATATTTTTCTTGCCCTTTAAAAAAATAACAAAATTGTTTTTAGGTCTTTGAAAACAATCTCTAGACAATACCTTTAAAATATGATAACAAAAGTCTTTAAAATTCAAAAGTAGTTAAAATCCAATATAAATATTTGTAAAAAATTTTGATTTATTCTCCAAACAATTAAATCATAACTTTAAAAAATTTTGTAATGACTAATTAAGATTTTCCAAAATAATCCCTCCTTTTTCACCCTTCATCCACATGTCAACTTTTCTCCAACATAAAGTATCACGCTTCTACTGTGAGAAGATGGATTATATGATACGTACATTGGGAGGATGAATCCTCTTAATACTTTAAGCACTCTAGCACTAAACCATCACGAGACTATCCTATGGAATCTTCTACTACGAGAAGATTTGTTATGTACATTGGGAGGATGAATCATCTTGATGCATTAGGCACTCTAGCACTAAAGCATCACCAAGCTATCCCCGTGTAATCTTCTGTTACGTGACTGTGCTAAATGGCGATGGGAATTCATGACATGTCTTCAAGTTTCAAGCCCTAAAAGATGAAAACAAGAATGGGGCATTGGTGACATGTCCTCAGGTTTCGAGCCCTGAAAGTTGGAAATGGAGATGGGAATGTGATGATGCTTCCTTGGGTTTCGAGCCCCTAAACCAGGTTGGGGTACTTGTCTCATGGAATTGGTAGGTTGTCAGTGGTGGAGATTAGCCTATCCTAGTACCGTTCCAAACTGACGAGTGGCGTGAAGGCTCGTAGCTCTACTCATAAGCAACCCTCGTCAATATGGAACACAGAGGTATTTTTAGTTGAGAAGTGGTCTATGGTGAGCAACCTTATCCGTTACTCTAATTATACGAATCCTATCGGCGATGGCTACTGTAACATCCCGTTTATTCTTGCAATTTAAAACTCATTATTTAGAAAAAAAATTTCTTTTAAAATCACAGCAGAAGACTTTTTATTTGAAAACTAGCTTAAACAAGAAGTGCATAAATAGACTCTTTTTTGTTAAACAATTTATCACTTGAAACATATCAGTCTGTAAAGCTTTAAAACATTTACAATAGCAGAAGACTTGTATTTACAATACCAAAAGGATTAAACACAATTTGAAAACTTCTTAATAAAAATGAAATACTATAACAAATGTTTACTCTACTAAAAAACATCATGTCGCGTCCGTAAAGCACCTGCGGACGGTACGGACAAAGGCTGGGGACGTATTTTCTCGTCCCAAATTGACTTTTGAATGATGTGGACGAGGACTGTGGACAACTCGATGCGTCTGCAATTTCAGAAAATTCCGAGAAACCCATTTAAATTCAGTCTCTCTCTTCCGATTTCTTAATCTACACACAACTGACACTCTCTCTAGTCCTCCCCTACTGCACATCCATCCTTCCCTGGGTTGTGGAAGCTTTTCCACGTGGTACATGGTTAATGGAGCACTTTCTCTTGATTTGGGTAATTTGGCAGCAGCTTATCCTCTGCCATTTTCGTTAAAAGTATTCCTTGCAGCAGCTGGATTCTTTTCTTCCCCTTCTCGTCTACGCCTATAAGGGTTGGAGATTGTGAGTGTGCTTATAAAGGAAAGAAATTGTGAAGTGGTTGGTAAGTGAAGAGTGGTGTGAAGTGTGGTGAGCTCTGTTGGAATCTTGCTGAACACCCGTGAATCGCAGCAAAGGTAAGAATTTGTTCTTGGAATATTGAATCGGTTCTGGACTTCTGAATTTGGACTGAACTGATTTTTGAAAATGGAACTAATCTTTAGCATTATATTGTTTAGGCACTACTAGAAGTTGGAAGGTCTAAGACGTTGACTATTGTTGCTTACATTTTTATAGTTGCTATTGGTATTCGGCTGCTGGAATATTGAGGTAAGGATTAGGATTTATTTTGGCCTAAAGAGGCCCTACATTACGGGTTAGGATTTGGTGGATTGTTATGTTTTTGTTGATTTTGCTGGAAATCACGAACTGCCACTATATTGCTTGTTGTGAAATGTTTGAATAGGAAATGTTAAGTCCTGATAAGTTGTTGCAGATTGGAACTATTATGCTGTTATATAGACTGTCACTGCTTAAACCTTACTCATGAGTGACAAACATGGATGTTGGAATCTAATAGTGGAAAGCACAAAGGAGTAAACTTAAGTGTGACATTAATTATGACTTTGTTTACATAGTTGAAGTTTTACAAATATCATCGTTTAAGCATGGATCTAAATTGAATGTCACCATGTATGAAATTGGAATATATAAATCATTCACCTACTCATGTTTAGTATTCATCGCATTGGAAGTGTGCCTGCAATGTGAATCTTGCGGATAAAATTAAAGTCGTTAACCTTACTCATAACTGTCAATAACTAAACTGATAATGAACATTGCCCCTATTTGCATAGATATAACATGCTTATGTTAGTTTCGTTTCACTCGCTTGTTAATAGTAATTATCATGATTTCCGCCTACAATTAATGGTTGTGTTACTTCTATGCACTTATATCTTGGATGTTCTCTTGCACGTTATTTCTATGATTTATTTGTGGCATTCATGCATCACTCTAGGATTTATGAAATTGCTTACATAATGCGTGTCATACCTAATATATGTAAATAGGCGTGTGGGGGTTCGGGTGATCGATGAGACTTCCATATGGTAGTATTCCTCCCACGTAGGGAGTGGTAGGTTTAGAGTTGGCTACGTGGAAGCTGGGTTCACCTTTAACGAAAAGTGAGGATACCGGCATGTGGAAGACCCTCGATGGATATATCTCCCCATCGGAGTGAAATGGTTCAGCCACATGACCCTGGGAGTATTCCACCTTGACTTCCAAAAGAGATACGGCTCTCTTCTGTAATGCATTGTGTGGTCATGCATCATTTGCATTGCATAAATTCTGATTCTTGCTGAGCATTAGGCTCATTGTTTTCCTCGTAATGTAGGTATATGTGCGAGAACAGATTGTAGCCCTGGATGGAGTATTTGCACGATGGATCTTGTGGCTAGTTGGGCTAAAGAGCTTAAAGAGGAAATTAATTGTAAGAAGGGATTTGCAAATTACTTAATATTCTTTATCGTATTGTCTTAATTCCGCTGCTTTTCATAAAATAATTTTATTACTCCTGCTACAATTTGATCAGTGTTTTAAGTAAAGAGTTTTAACGATCAGGTTTTATAAAGAAAAGTCTAACTCTGATTTTGTAAAAGAAAAAGTTTTTAAATTTACACGATTTTCAAAGTAAATAAAAATTGGGTCGTTACAATGACAACTTTATATGTTTCAGCCTCATATAGCTGTAAGCTAGGTGAGAGCAACCTCTTGAATTTCCGAACTCACTATCTAGATTTGTTTTTACGTGAGAGCAACCTCTTCAGTTTTCAAACTCACTAAAAACAAGCCCACTTACATTTACATTCATTTACTCTTGGGTGAGAGCAACATCCGCAGTTTTCGAACTCACCCCCCGTTGAGTAAGAGCAACCTCTTCAGTGTCCAAAGTTACTCAAACGAGTTTTTTTCTACGTGTGAGCAACATCTTCAGTTTTTGAACCCACATAGAAAACACCATTTATTATCTTCATTATTAGCCCATGCAATGCATTACGTGCAATCCTATTAACATGTCTACATAAATGTCACACACAGTAGTTCATATATCGCAAACAATATTATAAGCAAGTAACAAACAATAATTATGCTTCAACTACAACATTAACACTAAACATGTTTCTATCAACCTATTACAATATAATATCATACGTTTATTTCTCTATCCTTAATGTATTACTTCAAACTTATTCTTTAACAGCAAAGGTACTAATCTATGACTACACAACCAAAACTACACAACAAATCGTACTCCTGCGATGTAGATCCTTAAGGACAAATCACGTTATCCTACAAATTGAACTTCACAGCTTATTTTTCATGATAACAAATTGTATAGTTAAACAATATTTCCAATCATTTGTCTAACAAAAGCCCCTTCACTATATGCCTAAAACTTATCATTTATCAACAGGAAATATCAAAACAATATTCCTAACACCAAATATTAATAACAAAGCCAAACAAGTTGCTTACTAGAAGACGGACCAACTCAGGAAATTCATAAACCCAACAAACATTCTCGGCCATGCAACTTCTCATCACAAAACCCACGGTATTTTGCGTACAAAAATGACAACAATACTTCTCTCTCACAACTTTCTCTCTACTATTCTCCATCATCCAAAATAACGTAGCAACACACTACTCCATCCTATCTTTCATTGCCATCATGCACTGTCTGTTCCTTCAAACCTTTCAAACAACTTCATCATGTTTTTCACCCAGATTACTCAACATTCTCTCTTCCTCTAAAACCCTCTCAGTTTTCTCATGAGCACAGCAGGATCTTGCAGTTTTCTTCCGTCAAACCTTCCCTCAGTATATTCTCCTTCACTAACCTCTCTAGAGACTTCAACCATAGCCTCACAGAAGCGTCTCACTTCCTCTCACCAAACTCCAGAACCATTCATAGTGTTTGTCTTTCAAACCATTTTGGCAGCGGTTACCCCCCGTTTTCAACATTTTCCCAAAGCACTTCCCACTCCTCATAATCCAGCAGAAGGCCACTGGTTTCATCTCTTTGATATCCAAATGATTATGCAACGAATTGCTTCATCTGCAGACATATTTGATGACATCTCCTACAATTCCAGGCGTTCGTTAAACCTTTTAGATTACGTTCAATAAATTGTGGTCGATTGATTTTCTTCATGGCCGATCGACTAACAATCAGTCAATCGACCGCAAAATTCATTGTTTCCAAATTTAAAGATGATCACGGTGCAGGATTACAGAATTGGCGAACAATCAACAGATTCGTCCGCAAATCCCATAATTCACCACATATTGATTAATCCTCACACCAATCAATCATCTAATATATATATATATATATATATATATATATTATTTCTTCTTTTATAATTACAAGTTAATTTGATTACAATCAACCACACATTTCAATACCCATATTCAATATCCATTTTTGATTTGAGGTTGATCACCCAAGTTGATTACAATCAACCTCAAATTCAACCTCCATTCAACTTGTCATCCGCCACCCATAATTCTTCTCC